>RJWT010036792.1:0-13229 GCA_004365215.1 Cuniculus paca | reverse complement strand
GAAATGGCTGAATCTAGCATTTGTGGTTGACTCATTGCCTAGCACTGGGATTGGTGGTGTGAGTCCTGCACCCACCCAGGGGTGGAGTTGACATACAATGTAAGGTCAGAATGGGGGTGTATTTTCTCTCTTTGGTGTGGTTTGCTCTTGCCGCTTGCAGCCGCCATGAACAGTTGCCCCGTTTTGCTCTGGCTCCTGCCTTGAAGTGTTGCCCCAGTGCCATGCCACCCTACCTTGGAGCCAGCTGATTATGGACTGAAATCTCCAGAAACTGTAAGCTAAATAAACCTTTCCTTGCTTCACTTTGGGTGTCAGGTGTTTGTCTCAGCAACGAAGAAAGGTAACTAAGACACTGGGTATATAATAGTGCCTCCATCTTTGAGTGGTTGTGAAAATGATATGAGATAATGTATATGCAGTTTTTGATACAACATAGGAGCTCAAAAGTAACCTTTGTTGCAGTGATGGTGACTTTGATGACTTCTGTGAGACCAAGTTGGAGATAGTGCTTGTGCTTGGGCTCTGCAATGGAGATGACTCCAGATCACAGGCTGATGGAAATTCCTTTGCTGGACCAGGATGGAGGTGCGAGGCAGGAAACAGGAGGCCAGGGCAGGTCCTCTGGTGCCAACTTGGCTGTCATCCATCCCTGATCCCTGGCCAAGGGAGTAATGGTTACTTTGAACCAGCATTTTAGATTCAGGAAGTACAAAATATAGGCAGAAAACAGCCTGCATCAGAATTAGTGCTCTTGAAGATCATTAGCCTAGGTCATACCTCAGAAGCCATATGAATGAACTGGGTAATGTCTCTTAGTCTGGGTGAAAGTGCAGATCATTTCCCCTTTGGGGCCATGACAACGGTGACTCACAACAGCAACCTGTCTTTATGGAGACTAGGGTTGCAGACACATTGCCTCTAAAGATTATCCCGGGGGCATGTGTATCAGGTCCGTTAAAAAATCCTAGGGCAGGAAGTGGAGCGATACTTTCCTGTGGTGTTGGAATCACCCACTGGTGAAGACAAAGATTCTAAAGAACACTGCAAACAAATGGATGTCAGGATGTCTTAATAAATGATCCACAAAAAAATGGCCAAGTAACTGCTTCCGACCCAACGCTGCAGCTCCGTCCTCACAACCTCCCTCCCTCAGTGACCATAAGAAAACTACTAAACCAAAAGACAACAGAGAAAAAAGAAGCAGTAGGAATTTGAGGATTATTGTTCCCTTGGAGGCTGCTGAGATTCTGTCTCTTCAGGGAATGGATAAAGGAGATGGAGGGATTTTAGAAATACCTCATGGAAATTGTGGATGTTTGAGGAAAGAAAAGCCTTTCTGTTTTTCTCATTGCCCATGTTCATGCAGCAGAACTTATGATCCTGTCCCTGTGTGTAACTGAGGAAAGGAGAAAAGACTTGGGGCAAGAAGGCAGGAGAGCAGAGAATACGCAAAAGCGAGGGTCCTTGAATGCCCATGCTTTGGTGATGAGGTTGCCTGAGTCGCTTGTGGACCAACAGACGCAATGGGAGGTAGCTGGGCTTGAGCTGAGTTATACCCAGCTAGAGGCAGAGCTGGCTGGGGTGAATGCCAAGTCAAGGACCCTTTTTTCACCCAAATTCCCTCAGTGACTCCCATACGTGCTGACATGTGCAGCATAAGGATGAGTCAGTGTTAAGGAAGAAAAGACCAGGACAGCTCCAGGTGAGGAGCAGCTGCTTTTCCCTGCCCCCAGGCATCAGAGGAGGCAGGGATCCAGAAGACAAAGGGAAAAAAGGAAAGGGCAAAACCCACATGGAAGTCAGGGAAGAAGGAATAAAGGATCATGATGCTCCCCTGTCCAAAACCAAAATGCCACAGGGCCATGTTAATCTGAACCTTGACATCACCATGTTTAGTGAAATAAATCAGACACAGAATATTAAATATCACATGTTTTCTCTTATATGAGAAACCCTAAATATAAATAATTTAAAGAGCAAAATAAAGGAGAAATGACAGGAAACAAGGAAAAAAGGGGATACATTTGGGGGTAAGTGTGGAAGGGGAACTGAAGAAAAGGAAATCAAAATGACCAAGAATGTATTGCATAGTTTTCCAAATGAATGAAATTAGTATGGCTCACAAACACATATTAACAAAACATAGATATGAGATTGAAATTCGGACTTGGAATAATTTGAGTAGATGAGAATTTTTAAACGGCATCCAAGGGTGTGGGCAGGACTGGGTAGAGGGATATGGTGGGCTAGGGTATAGTTCAGCAGATGTGATGGGTTGAATTATATACCCCAAAATTCATATGTTGATGTCTTGACCTCTAGTACCTTGGAATGTGACTTTATTTGGAAACAAATTTGTTGCAGATGTAATTAGATAAGATGAAGTCATACTGGAGTAGGGTGGGCCCCTGATCCAGTCTGAGTGGTGTCCTTTATAAAATGAATATCAGGTGAATATGGATGCTATCCTGTCCCAAGTCAAGGAACTACCAGATGCCGGGAGAAAAGCCTGGATTAGGTCTTTCCCTGGAAAGATCTTCTGGGAGAAGATAGATTCCCTGATACTTTTATTCCAGATTTATAACCCCCAGAACTGTAGGGCAGTAAAGTTCTGCTGTTCAAGCCACAGCGTTGTACTTTGTATGGAAGCCAAGCAGACCAACACAGCCAGTGCCCTGGGGAGCTCTGGGGCTGGGAAGTCCTTCAAGGTGGTCCCAGCTGAGTCCAGGGACTGGGTCTTAGAATTCTTCATTGATCAGTATGGACTGCCCATAGGCTGGGCTGTCTCTCCCCTCTGAAGGGCATGCAATGGGAGAAGGCAGCTGGTCCTGGGTTATTCCCAGAGAGGTGCTTAGCTGGGCCATCAGCAGCCAACTCTCCTGGCTGGGGCTGAGACCCAAGTGAGAGAAGTGAAGGCCTCATTCCCGGTATAAAATTCCAGGGGACACCAAGCTCAGTCATCAAGATAAATAACACTTTGATGCAAAATTATAAAAAAATTAAAGTGCAACCATTTATGATCAACATTTTGCATAAATAAGATTGGTGGAATCACATGACTGTTGTGCTGTGAGCTGCAGTGTGGCATGGTGTGGCATTGCTCTCTGCTACAGGGGAAGGGAGGACCTTGGTCTTGCAAGAGATGTCTGGTCAGCACAGCAGAGCACCTACCACCACCCAGGAAGAAGGAGAGCCAGGTTTAGGTGGTAGGTGGTCAGACTCTACAGCCCGGATGCTTAATCACTGCCCTCTACTGCTTGGAAGTGTCCAGAGGAAGCATTTCCAGGGAAAGGAATGGTGGAAGGAAATGAGGGGAGAACTCGGGAAAAGTGGGAAAGGGTTGGGGAGAGCCTCGTGGAGCACAGTGAAATCTACTCTTCATTCTGTGACATGTTACTGTTAACAGCCAGGGCCTGGACTGTGTCCCAGGATCTGCCTATGGGTGTGTGGATGTTTCAGATCAGGGGAGAGGGGAGCTTTCTGAGGTTGCTGAGCAGGTCACTGTGCTGTCAATGACACAGTCAAATCAAGGTCATGCTGTCCGAGGACAAAGGTGTAGGTTTGTCCCTGTCTTTCCATCAATTGGGCCCTTTGAGTGATGTAAGGCCCCTGTCTGGACATGTCTCTAGCTGCTTTAATGATAAATCTGGTAGGTTTTATGTCCTCCATGCTGGGTCTCTGAACTCGAGGCTGATAGGCTCGAGGCTGGAATGGATGGATGGATGGATGGATGGTCTCTTTACATTGACCTCTGCCCTTCATCCAAAGACAGCCTCCCCAAGGCCACCTGAGTAATTCACTCCTCTCCTTCCAGACCTTGATTTTCACTCCTCCCCCATACACTGACAGAGCCTAAAACCAAAGACAACCTTCCTTGGTGCAACTGTTATAAATTCCAAGCTTAGCAGATTTCAGGCTGATGGCCTTGGCTCCTTTGTCTCTGTAAATGAGGATCTGCACACATGACGGATGGACCCATGCACTGGACATACATTTTACCTAACTGGAAGCATCACCACTAACTATTTAACAATATTGTTTCACAGCCAGCTCCTTGAATGGCACTGTCCCTGGGTTGATAGTTTCTAATCAATAAGAATTGTCAGCAGGTGCTAGTAACTCCTTGCTTTCCATTGAATGAAGGAATCTGATTCTTGGCTTTGAGGTCCGAGAGCCTCCAGTCTTCTGAATAAACATCATATCAAAGATTATTCTCTGTTCTTTCCATCAAGCTTACATTTAGCAAAATTAGGAAATGGGTTTTCCTTTATTCTCTGTGATCAAAATATAATGTCAGATTTATTTTTCCCGGAGAGCTCTCCATCCCACCTCTCCTCTGTGTCAAGGTTGTCAGAACCATAATTTATTCATACTTTTGACCTCTGGGGAGGACAATATCCAAAGGGTCAGGGAGCGTTATTGCATGTCAGGATGAAAATTCACTGCCCTGGCTCCCTTTACAACGTTACATTTAATCAGGCCCCTACAAACGTGGCTGAGACGTTGCTGCTGTGATAACCCCTGAAGGACTACCCGTTTCCCAGTTAGTAATTATGCAATATGTATACATTTGCCAACATCTTTAATGTGGAAGACAGTCAGAGATGCCTGGTTTTCTCTATAAAGAAGTGTCTGGGAGTCACCATGGTGACCTGCCAGAAGCTGATGTGAGCTAGAATGGGGATGAGGGTATCATGGAGCATCTTCCGGTGGGCAGGCCATCTTGTTTATGTGATCTTCTTGCACAGAAACTCAGAACTGGTTTATTCTTGAAGGGCTCACAACATAGTCCCTTTACCCAGGATGTCAAGGCCTAGGCAATTCGCAAAGTGTAATGATTTTCTGAAAACTGTGTGGAAAGTCTTGGGGAACAGAAGGAGCAATGAATCAATGCTAAATAATAGCAGTAGTTATTCTCTAACTCACGGACAGAATAAATCCTGGCCTGCAACAGATATAGCCTAGGCATACACAGCAAAGCCCAAGGCCTCATTAGAATTCTTGCCAAGTAGCATCTTGCATGTCTTCCAGAAGGTTCTGTTTTTCCCAGTTATTTTAAATGGCTTGGAAAGAGCTTTCATAAACCCCATTGCGTCTTGGTTCTATTTTGTCCCTATTCCTCTCATGGCAGCCAAGGAACAAGGGGCAGGCAAGGAGTAAGAGTCAGGCTTAGGGTTCTGGAACCTGTGTTTGTGAGCTAGTCCCACCACTCTCCTGCTCTGTAACTTTAATCACATGTGCTCTCACTGAGCCTCAGTTTCCTCCTCTGCAGAAAAAGGGCAAGAATTGGGCCTATCATAGAGCTGGCAAGAAGATTATGTGAGATACTAAAGATGAAGTGAGATAAAGAACATTTTCTTTTCTTCTGAGCTAGACAAGACACAGCCTCTGGCAGAAAAGAACACCTTGGTGAGCTCCCTTGGCCTTGGGTATCAGGCTTTAGAAGACAGCAGAGCCTGACCCAAAGAGGACAGGAGAGGAACTGGGCCCTGCATTTGGGGGTGAAGTAGAGAAATCACAAGTTGGGGTGGAGAAAAGAAAGGTCAAATAAGATGAGGAATGATGTACAAAGCACCTTCCATGTGACCTTTCCTCCAAATCTTCCTGAGAGTCTGAAACATTCAAGAACTTCTTGGGGAGGGCAGATCCCTCGTGGAGACTAGGGACAGTTTAGGAGCCCAGGACCCAATTGGTCCAGGGCCCATACTGGACAGTGAAGGCAGGGGAGCCTGTAGCTCTCAGAGAATGTCACAAAAACCCTCATGAAGGACTTCACCTTCAAAGAGGCATGGGTCATCTTCAAGGCAGTGTCATCTTCAGTGCAAGATCCCCCTACAGTAGACCTTAGCATGGTGTGTGGGCTCTGGTAAAGTACACAGTGAATAGGTGCTTCACCCAATGTTAGAATTATCCACTTGGCCTGGAGGAGCTAGAAGAGGATGCTAATTCCTAAGGAAAATCAGGACTAGAGAAGCAGAGTCTCCTACTTTCTTATGCCCACTGCCTTTGAGAAAGAGCTGGTAGAACTGAAGGCTCTTAATAGCACTTAGAAAGGTGGCCTTTGAGAGTCAGACCCTTTTGAGAATTCTTTTCTTACATCTTATCTAGAATCTATAGGTCTTCTTTGCCTCATTCATGCATTATTATAAGTCATTTATATTATGGGCTTATTTTTTAATTCAAATGTACCTGCTATAGGTTCTAGAAACTGGAGGAGAAGGAAAAAGCCCCTTGCCCTTGTTGCTTGGCATCTAGGGGGCATAGAAAGGGTGTCTTGGATGGTTTTCTCTGCTTGCGATGCCCTCTCCCCATCTCTGTAGGCTGAATCCTACTCTTTCCAGGTCCAAGTCAGATCTATTTGTCTACAAAAATTTGCCTAATCCTCCAGCCAGGGGCAGAACCTAACTCTTGGCCCACTGCAGCTAGAGGCACCCTTTATTGTGGCTTTTGATATTTTCTGCAGGGCACAATAGACAGGGCACAGTGGACCTGTAAAGTTCACGAAGGAGGAGTGCAGGACCTTCACAACTCTGACTCATCGCCATGGATAATGACTTCCATGCTACCCCGATGTTCTAGTCAAGAACTATCTTGGCTTCCTATCTGCTTGTCTACCCTGTTCAAACACTCACTTTCCTATGGGAATCATTTTGTTCTTACAGAGCCAAGAGGTGTTACTCCTGCACTCACATTACTGCAGTGAGTGCTGGTAAATAGTGCTGTCTGATAGAACTTTGTGCAATGACAGAAGTAATCTCTATCTGTGCTGCCCAATGGGGTAGTGACAACTGTTCCTAAGCACCAGAAATGCACCTAGTGTGACTGAAGAGCTGAATGTATAATTTTATCTAATTTTAATTAATTTAACGTTTAATTTAAATAGCTCCATATGGCTATGACCTCCACTTTGACCACTCGGGCATGGATGCTGACAAGCAGAGAATCACGCCTGGGTGGCTCAGCTCCCTCCCTGGCTAAATGAGCTGCGTCTGTGCACATATCCCGAAGGGCACATGATCAAACTTACCTCACCAGGATCTCAGCTCACCTCCCAGATAGGAGAACATAGGAGTTAAAAATCTCGACATGCCAAATGTTAATTGCTTTCTTACTTTATTTTCACCACTGTTACTTCAGAAAAACACGTCTCTGAAAGTTTCTGGAGCCCTCACAGTACTTGCCATAATGTTTTTCAAATATTGGATGCAGAAATGAATAGGGATTTAATGAAACTAAACAGTGCTTTCAAGAAATGTGGCTGTACCTATGAATTAACAAAAAACAACAGGTACAAGGATTTGAAATGAGGATATGAAGAGAATGGGGAGAATCATTCAGGAAATGTTAATCAAAGCTGTCTTCTAGTAAGCAGGGGTCTGCTTCTCAGCATAACGGTTTGGAGACTCCTGGTGATCTTATCCCTAAGGTCTAATGTTACAGTTTGAATTGGGTCCCATCGAAATATATATTGAGGTCCTAACCCTCAAGAACCTGAAAATATGACTGGGAAGCAGGGCTATCATAGGTGTAGTCAGTTAAGATAAGGCCATCCTGGAATAGGCTGGGTCTTAAATTCAGTGTGAATAGCATCCTTGTAAGACAAGTGGAACTTGGGCACAAAGACTGAAAGTCACGGGGAGAATGTCATGTACTGACAGAGACAGACTAGAGTGATTCAACTGCAAGCTGAGGACAAGGACCAATAACCACTACTAGAAGCTGGAAAGGACAAGAAAGAGTCCAAGCAGAGCCCCAGAGGGAGCAGGGCTCTGCTGGCACCTTGATTTTTGCCCTTCAGCTCCCAACTGTGTGAGAGAGTAGATCTCTATCGTTTTAAGCCACCAAGTTTGTGGTTGCTTGTTATAGTAGTTGTCAGGGACCAAGATGGCCGATTCAGGCTGAGCTGTTATGACAGTAGTCCTTAAAAGGACCCTACCTACTGGTCAGTGGGGATTATTTGGGCTGTTAAAGAACTCTGAGGGCACAGAGGAGTTTCAGGCCCAGGCGGAAGCACTGCAATGGCTAGTGGCCCCTGAAGAAAGCACTTTAAATGGTGCTTCAGCATATTTTCTAGCTGTAAGAATCAAGAGACTTATCCCCATCCAGCCATTCCTTTCTTCTGTGAAATAGGGATGCTCTGCCTTGGGATTTGTCTCTCACTTGTGGAGTTCAGTATAGTCTTCTCATCTGGATAGAGATCTTTGCAGGTCAGGAATGCTTCTTCCTCCAGCCTGTCCAGATGCTCAACATGCATTAGGTGTTCATTGCTCAGAAGCCCACAGCCACATCAGTTTTGTCTGTCTCACTACTATAGACCCAGGGTCTGGGACATACTTGGTGCCCAGGGAAGTAGCAACAAGAATACAAAGTCAATAAATGAAGACCAAGTACAGAGCTGATGAGCTTAGAACAGGGCTCAGACCTGTCCCCTAATTGATGGTCCCTTCAAGACAGGATGCATAATGTGCCATGGGAGTGCTGTCAACCCTGGGTTGCTTGTATCACAGACAGAAGGAGGGAGTCCCTCAGAAAGACCAGGCTGAGCAGGTAACACACACTTGTCCTGACCTCAGCTCTGAGGCCCCCATTTCTCATCTGCTGGGTGGTGGAGGAGAGATGAGTCCAGGCTGAGTTCCAAGGATGGTGTTGTAACAAAGCTGCCTCAAAGACAGCTTGAAACTCAGTGAGATGGGGTTTCCTAGCGCTGCATTCTAGAGAAGATCTGAGTCTGCCCAATGCACTTTGAATGGAAAACAGCCAATCAAATGCAATGAAGTGGGCATCTCTGCTGAGATCAGAAGACCCTCAACAGAGACAGGTAAATTGAAAAAGCAACCTCCTGTTTACAGATGGTTTATCCACCATCACTCCCTTTCCCCTTTTTACAAGTAAAGCGCTCCAAACAGGTTCATGCTTTTATCCTGCAGCCCTGTGTTCACTTGGAAATACATTTCGATCAAATTTGAACAGGTTTGCCTCATTAGGTTTTTCTGTTCATTGTTGTCAAGACTTCCCCCTTGACCACCGGCGGCATCATTTCCTTGCTTGACCATCTCAGGGGAGGAGGGAGCAGTGTTGGCGAGGTCTCCACTGAAAAAGGAAAGGACTAACAAGGAGCTGTCACCCAGTGCTGTCATCAGCCTCCTGCAGCCCCCATGGAAGCAGCACGTTCCATTTAACAAGGACAAAGTCAATAAATGAAGACCAAGTACAGAGCTGATGAGCTTAGAACAGGGCTCAGACCTGTCCCCTAATTGATGGGGACAGATTGTAAATCCTGCTGCTCTGTCCCCCTCACCCTCTCCACAGCTCTGTGCTCTGAGCCCCAGACTCCTTAGGGAAGTAGAGGTGGGCAGCTCTCTTCCTGGATTAAACCTGGGTGGGAAACCAGCACCTGGGAGCTCGGGTCCCTCTGAAAAGAGCTCTTGGCTCTTCTTCCAAAGGAAAATTTACGATTCCAATTTCTACAATTTACATCTTTCATTTCATAATTCAGCCTTCTTTCCCCAAGGCTTCCAGCGCTACTCATGTCAGAAGAGACTACTTATTTCCCAAACGCTTTTTGCATTATTAGTTTCATTTATTATTTTTATGTTTCCTACTGGGTCCCACATGTATCTCATTTTCCTGAGGTCCCTAGAGCAGCTGACAAGGAGCTGGGAGCAGTCATCTTGCAGCAAAGGGAAGCTAGGAAGCTGGCACGAGTTCTCCAGGGGAAGTTTCTAGACTGTGCATTTAAAATTAGTCCCAAATTAACTCTTCATCAACTGGCCTCAAAATATCCATGCAGGTGTTTTCAAGTCAACTACTCCCATTCTTGTCTCTTCTGCATAGTGAATGACGTTAGGGGGCAAAATGTGAAATTTTAACTTCTTAGAGAGCTGAAATGTCCTTCCACAACCATTTATCTTTTAGAACTACTCAGGTTCTGGGAAGAATGGGGTATAAAAACTCTATGGTTGTTTTAAAGAAAGACAAATTGATCATAGTATTTCCACGAAAGAAAGGTGGGACCGGGCAGAGCAGTTGTGCACTGTATTTTATGAGAGCTACTGGGACATTGCAAAGGGGCCTGGTTGCATGTTCTTGGAACCCGTAGTCCTCACTGGATGCCCTATGTCACTTTGCACAGTCCCTTTTCTAGACTGGTATTTAACAGACAAATTTTGCTTTATCATTAGGGTAAACAAATTCTCACTTGGCTCCTAAGAAGCAGTGTGCTTTGAAGGGCTTCAGGTTTTTTTTTCAAAACGACTGCTGAGAGTACAAGTTCTGGTAGCTCAGCCTGGAAAACTGCTGCTCTGGGGCTTGGCAAGACTTAGAAGCACCACAGTGGTTCTGGCCATGGTTGCCAGCCTGCCGTAATCTTCACTGAGATGTGGCACCGGCTCACTTGTGCATCTCCTACCTTATCCTGGGTTTTGTATTTAGGAGGAGATGCCTATTGTTTGTCACATCTGTCTCATTACATTGTCCCTCTCCCTCTGTGTAAAGAGTAACAGGCTGTCTACAGGAGTGGTGCAGAAGCATGAAGTGAAGTTCACACTGGTGGGCCTCAGAGGACCAGGTTCTACTGAGTTGGGGACGGTTCTGTGTCCTATCATCTCTGCTAACTGTCCCATTGTCCATCCTGCCTGCTGAGTTCTTCTCCCAATAGGTGCATCCTGTTTGGTTTTAAAGAGTTGGGGAAGCCACACATGAAAGACCTGGGTTGAATATCTGCCCCAGTGTACCTGGGGCTGAGTCATTCTCATATCACGTGTCCATGGACTCAGCTTGATGTATTACATCATTCAAAATGCTCCAGAGTCCAAGGGACACGAGAGGGGCTTGAAAACCCTAATATGAGAAAATGCAATTACATGAAGACTGAGCCGATGCAGAAATAAACACTTCCTCACCCTTAGTCTCATTTTTACATACTTAGTAGTCTTAAAGCAACTGATTTTGTTTCACACAGGATCTTTTCAGAAAATTCTCTTTGAGAGTAAAGTGTTGTTTTTTTCTATTGCCACAAGAAAAATATAAAAATTTGCCCCCAAAGAGGACTGGTCTAACTACCCAATTTCTTGTGACAATGGAGATGTTGTGAAGTATGCAATTTTATTTATTTGCTCAGACTTCTGGTAAACTGAGGCTAGAGTTTCATTTGAGAGTGACTGTCTGAAAAAAATGTCAGTGGGCTATAGCTTTGCCTCTGGGGACAATACTGTAAGGGTCAGGTGAGTGGGATGTAGAGAGGTGGGAGCTACTTTTCATCTTCTATAACAAAGAGATTGCAGACACCAATTGTGTGCACAGCAAACTGTCTATAGTTTCTAATGAAAAAATGATACTTCATCTTTCTAATGACAGGGAACTTGGAGGTGGCTTACAGTAATATATGCCTTTTTTAATACGTGACTCATCATCTCAGGGCAACAGCAATATGAAGGATAGAGCAGCAGACAAAAGGTTAATAGAGCACTGGGCCTTTTTTTAATTGAAAAAATGACTGAGGGGCCCCATGGCAGACAGAGTGGTAATAGTATTACAGACTGTAAGTGTGTTCCGGAGACTTACTATTCATTTGGGGGTCAAAACACAGGCATCAAACCATGTGACAAAGCTTCAACAGGAACTGGAATCCATTCCCAAAGAGGTCAAAATGCCATACATCATACTTTAAGAAAAAAAAATATACATAAATTATATTAAAAATCTACCTCTCTCCTTTCTATTATTCTTAATTTACTGTTACCTTAGAGAAATGAACATACTGTGTTGACCCAATTTGTATCGTTTCTTCTTTGTCAATGTGTCTGACCCAAATTTGGTTAGATTTGCAGTTGGGCTTTTAGAATGAGCTGCCTAGAAGTGGGCAGTCGCGTTACCAAGGCTCGTGTGGACTTGGGAGATAAGCAAGGCCAGGCGTCTGGAGCCCAGCCCTCACTGTTATCTATGTGGTACTAGGTAACAGCCACCCAGGGTCAGTGTCATGGCTTCAAGTTCCCTAACACTTAAGAATTGCCTCTCTTTTTCCATTCCAAGCTGAATGAGAAAAAAAGGTATCAAGATCATCAGTTCTTTTTAAATACATCTTGGTAATGTTGATGACTTGGGGCAGGAAAATGTTAGTCTGTGACTGCCATTAAAAACCGTCGGGCTGCTGCAGCTGGATTTCCACAAAACCCTCTGCTCATTCATTCCTCCAGATAACATTGTAGGCAAGGCCTGATCCAGTGGAAGAAAGTGAAAAGTCCCGGCTCTACCTGTCTGTGTCTTTCCTGCCTTCTCTGCATCAGGGTCTCAGGGCCCTCCCAGCCCCTCCAGCCATCTCAGTCAAGCCAGGCTCACAGGAAGTAAGCGAACATCTCATTCAACTGGATGAACACTTATAGACTGTGCTGATTGGCACCAGGATGGGTTGATGATTTCTGACATCACTGTGAATACTGTGAAGTTACTCTTTTATCTATCTTGAATTGAATACGTTTGTTAGATTTAGGCCATTTGTTGGCTATTCCAAACTCTGCTTCTTCCTCGTGGAAGAGATATAATAATATGAGATATAATAATATGAGATATAATAGTTGTGCCACCAATCTCCATAATTCAGATGTTAAGGGACACACTTTTGTGCAGCCACTAATGTAGATGCCAACTTCTCAAGTTCAAATTCTGACTGTAGAACTCCACCCAGCCATGCACAAGGCCCTGGTGCCACGCTCCAGGGGTGCATCCTTGCTAACTGCACAGAGGATATGAGCTCTGCCCAGTCCAGCATCCCAGCACAATCTATCAGGGGAATGCCCGGCTAGCCTCACAAGTCGCAGAGGTACTGAGCCCTGCCCAGCCCAGAGTTCCAGAGCTGCCCATCAGGGAGCGACCAGTAGAGTGGACGGGTCCTGGAGTATATGAGCTCCACCCCAGCACCATAGTTCAGGGCTGTGTCCCAGTGAGCCACACAGGTCCCAGAGGTTCTGAACTCCACCCAGCCAGCAGCAAGGCCCCAGTGCCATACACCAGAGGTGTGTCCAGGCTAGCAGTGTGGTCCAGAGGCTCTGAACCCCTCCCGGCCAGTCACAAGACCCTGGCAACACACTCCAGGGATGCATCCCTGCTAGCTGCCTAGGTCCTGCAGGTTCTGAACTCCACCCAGCCAGGTACAAGGCCCTGGCGACACACTCTGGGAGTGTGTCCCTGCTAGTTGCATGGAGGATCTGAGCTCTGTCCAGCCCAGCGTCCCA
>RJWT010036791.1:0-13191 GCA_004365215.1 Cuniculus paca | reverse complement strand
CTATGGGTAAGAACAGGTGGGTGATGGGTGTTTTAAACAGAGTAGTCAGAGTTCTGCCTCAGTGAGCAAGTGGTGAGTGGACAAAGGCTTGCAAGAAAAAAGTGAATGAATCTTGTAACTATCAAGAGCGAGCACCTTCCAAGCAGACAGCAGAGTCCACACCAAAAGCTTGATTAGGACTATGCCTGGTATGTCCTGAAACAGCAGGGAGATTAATGTGGTAAGCAAAGGAGTTAGTGTGAAATAAGGTCAGAGGCAGGGAGAGAGAGGAAGGGCAGACCCTGTGGGCTGCAGTAAAAATTTAGTAGAAGATTATTGATTTCCTCTAGCCCAATACACAGCTGATAAAGAAAAATAGGAGGTAAGAGAAGGAGAAAGACTAGATAGTCCAGGCAAAGCAGTGATAAAAATAAGAGAAATGTCCTTCAGAAGGCAGCAAGAGGTTGGAAGAATGACCAGTAAGGGCAGGAAGAGAGGCCTCCTGGAGAAAGTACTAGACCCTGTTCAGCAGTGCTAATTATGCTCATCTCTTAGCAACTTTGCATATGGTGACTTTACTTTGATAGCTTGAAATTGGCCATGGTGGGACTATTTACATCATGGACAATGGCAAATGCTACAAATCTAGGTGCTGAGCTGATTTCACTGCCTGCCTATGATACTTCTGGTGGGTAAGTAGGAGAAACTGGTTCAGACATATACTGTACTGCAGGCAGATAAAGAAGATGAAGGCAAGCCATAGTGGGCTGTTTTCATGTGAATTAACAAAAAAGGTTAGCCCAGTCAGCTGAAGAAAAAAATGACATGGGTCTAAAATAACTTCTGCAGGTGGAGAGTGAGGCTGGCCTTGCATGAGAAAATAAATAAGGTAATAGCCATGCAGATGTGGAGAGTCAAGTTCAAGTAGACCACCAACCCAAATCTCCTTAAATTTCTCTTCTTTCTCTTTCATTTGTTGGGAAGACTGAGAAACTAAACAGCCTCCCAGACACAAGCCTTTTGAAGGTTTGTTTTCTGGTCTTTGAAGAGAAGGATTACAGGAATGCAAGAGAATTTAAAGTCAAGGAAAAAGGCACAGGTGAGATCATAGACAAAAGAGTTACACTGACGCCAGGAGTCTGGCCGTTTAAATATTAAGTTACACGGCATAAAATGATTAAGTGCTATTACAAGTGGTTAGTGATTACTCATAATTCAGTCTTTGATAATTTAGTTTTCAAAAAGATAATTTTCTGAGTTAAAATCATATTTGCTTTATTTGCTAGACAAAATAACTTGAGGGAATATTTCTCTAAATGCTGCCAAGTAAGAGCTTGGCTGCCTGCATACTCCTAGGAGAATCTGGTTTTGCTGCAGCAGTCAGTGGCTCAGCTGCAGGCCCTTGTTCTCTTCATGGAAACGCTGAAAGATCTGTGGTTTTGGAAACAAGCTGAAATTCTTTCAAATGTGTATCCTAGGAGACTTAAGAACTTACATGTAACTTCATAGAAATGGTTCTGCATAAAGTAAAAGCTCATGTGCTCACAAGGTTGAATTTCAGGAAAGTCCTCTGGATCCAATTTAAAGGCGGAGTGTAAAACGAAAACAAAAGCAGTAGCCTGAGTTAGAGGAGTCATTTGATTTTCCCCTCTGCACTCAAGGCTGCTCCTCTCTGCTGACTGAAAACAGGTTGGTTCACTCTTTTCTCCTTTTGACTTGGATATGTTATTTTTAAAGCCCAGAGATCTTGTATTTTTACCTACATAGTGGGAGATTTGATGCATAAAAGTTTAAACATTTTCATGTACAAAAAAAAGCTATTTAAAAACAGTTGTAATACTTTAACCTTAAAATGAAAATCTGAATATAGCAAGAAAATATTTTCAATACTATTACTTGTTTGTAAAACTTCATTAATGAGAAAACAGAATTTGCTATATAACTTTTCTGCTTTTTAATACACACTTTTTTGTTTTTATAATCATTATAAAAACACTTAAATATCTTTCCATATAGCTGCCAGAAAGAACTTTTTCTGCAGGCAATTTCCATTTCTATTCTTATTTACTGACTTTTTTGTATGATTAATTATTACTTCAGAATACTCTTCCTCAATATCTTACATTATTTGGCCATATTATTCTTTATCATCAGGTTCAAGATTTCTGTCATGAAACAAAGAAAGTTCATGTATTAATAATTAATTCATAAAAATATGAAGATGGCAGTCTTTTTGGCTGGAATTTTTTCAAATAACTTAATGATAAACTAGTCATTTTAAATTGTTGGTACTCAGTAATCTTTTTCATAGTATTTTTCCTTAAGGGACAACCTTGTCTTTGCTTTACTCATTTAAAAAAGGCTATCCTATGATGAGCGTAGTCACTGTGTACTAAAAAAGTGTACCAATAAAAAGTTTTTAAAAAACTTTTAAAGACAGGGGCTGGGGATTTAGCTCAGTGGTACAAGCACCTGCCTGTCATGCACAAGGTCATGAGTTCGATCCCCAGTACCAAAACAAAACAAAACAAAACAAAACAAAAAACACTTTTAAAGAGTAAAAAAATAAAAGATTAGCAAGTTGTTAAGACATTTCATTTTGAAAATGAACCACATAAGTTAGCACATTTGAAAATAATATTTTTATGACTAACCCTGTAAGGTTACTTGAGATTCTTCAAAGAACAAAATTAACCAAAGGAGACAGAATGGCTAAAGGAAAAAAACAAAAAAAACCCTCAGCAATATAATAAAAATACTGACAGCCATTATAATATACATTGCAAGGCCTGGGACTTCTATGCAAGCTTATCATAATACTATGGAGTACTGTTAGCAATATAGTACAATAATTTAACACTGAGGTACGAGGTTCCTGGTATATCGTTTATGCTAGAGTAATAGTATATACTTATTGGCAAAACCTTCAGTTTGACAAATACTTACTGACCAGCTAGTGTGTACCAGACATGCTAATAAGCTTTAATTATAATCACAAATCAAACAGGTCATACTTTGGGGCATTTAGATCCTAGAGGGACAAGGCAATTGGAGAAACACATCTTTTTCACAGAACATGGACTCTTCTCTGGAAAGTATGTATGGGATCAGGAAAGTCTTCAGGGGAGGTGAGATCAAGTTAATCCAGCAGCAATGCACTCTTCAAGGGAGAGACAGGAAAGAGTGATGAAAGAGCAGAATGAGCAGAATGAGCAAGATGTAGACGTGAGCAATAGCATGGTATGTGTTTGGCAAGTCAGCATAGGACTATCCTCAGGGTGGGGCACAAAGTGGGGAGAAGTGGCAGTGGTTACAGATGATACCACACTACACAGAGAGACTTAGGCATCATGGCTAAGCAACTTGGATTGTGTCCTTCAGGGGAGGCAATATGTCTTCCAGGTAGGAAGCTACCAGGGGACTGGCAGATTGGCAATCTAGACATAGAACACTGGGAGCAATAAGAAAAATATTTTTCAAAAGGAGGTGGTGAAGAGGAATAACAGGGTGCCAACTAGGAAAAAACTGCAGTGGGCCAGGGAAAAATGTGAAATTCTGCAGATGAATGCAAGAGTGCAGACTGGAAGAGGGAGACAGATCTAAGACCTAATTAGAAGATGAAGTCAGAACTTATGGACTGAATGGGAATCAGAGGTGAAGGTAAGAGAGAAATGAAGGAGGTTAGAGGTCAGGGGGTTGATGGTGCTAATACTATACAAAAAATAAGCAGTGTCAAAAAAAAAAAAAAAAAAGAATAAAGAGCTGGGGATTTAGCTCAGTGGCCTAAGTGCCTGCCTGGCAAGCGCAAGGTCGTGAGTTCAATCCCCAGTGCCGCAAAAAAAAAAAAAAAGCAGTGTCAGAGTTTGGAGGAAGGTTGAGTAAAGGAGGTCTTGTTTTATAAAAGCCAATGAATGAAATTTGGTACAAATAATTGAACTTATTTAAATTTAAAAATTAATAATGAAAGATAAGTATTTTTTGAAATTATTAATTTAAAGTATTAATTTATTTTGATTTTTAAACTTACCGTGCTGTAGATATACTCTATACAATTTCCTAAGGCATGTATGTTAAAATTAGAACATGTTTTTAATTCCCTTTAGTTGAAATCTGACCAAATTTTCATCTTTGAAAAACTACATGTACCTAAAAATCTTCAATCTGATTTAAGATTTAATTATAAAGAGAGTTTCCAAAGGTACTATTCATCCCCCCTCTGTAAATCCCAGCTCTGCACACAGACTGGCAAAAGCAAAGGGCAGCTAACTAATGGGATGTAATCCAGTGTGGCTCCCCCTAAACCTTTTCAAAGAGTGGCAGCGTCAGGCTCGCAGATGCCACAGCAACAGTCTGTTCTGTAGGGAAAGAACACAACACGTGGGGCAAAGCTGTTTCCCTTTAAGCAATATTAAATTAGTAACTTGTGTTCTTTTTGGTACCCAGATCAGAGGCCATGGCTTTGGAGCACAACCAGTCAACGGATTACTATTACGAGGAAAATGACATGAACGGCACTCATGACTACAGTCAATACGAAGTGATCTGCATAAAAGAAGAGGTCAGAAATTTTGCGAAAGTTTTCCTCCCTGCCTTCTATGCAGTTGCTTTCATTGCTGGACTTGCAGGCAACTCTGTAGTCGTGGCCATTTATGCCTATTACAAGAAACAGAGAACCAAGACAGATGTGTACATCCTCAATTTGGCTGTGGCTGATTTACTCCTCCTATTCACTCTGCCTTTCTGGGCAGTTAATGCAGTTCATGGGTGGGTGTTAGGGAAAATGATGTGCAAAGTAACTTCAGCCTTGTATACCATAAATTTTGTCTCGGGAATGCAGTTTCTGGCTTGTATCAGCATAGACAGATACTGGGCAGTAACTAAGGTTCCCAGTCAGACAGGAGTGGGAAAGCCTTGCTGGATCATTTGTTTCTGTGTCTGGATGGCTGCCATCTTGCTGAGTGTACCCCAGCTGGTTTTTAATACAGTAAATGACAACAGCAGGTGCATTCCCATCTTTCCCCGCCACCTAGGAACATCAATGAAAGCATCAATTCAGCTGCTGGAAATTTGCATTGGATTTGTGGTTCCTTTTCTTATTATGGGGGTGTGCTACTTTATTACAGCAAGAACACTCCTGAAGATGCCCAACATTAAAAAATCTCGACCCCTCAAAGTTCTGCTCACAGTGGTTATAGTTTTCATTGTCACTCAGCTGCCTTATAACATTGTCAAGTTCTGCCAGGCCATAGACATCATCTACTCCCTGATCACTGACTGCGACATGAGCAAACGCATGGATGTTGCTATCCAAATCACCGAGAGCATCGCACTTTTTCACAGCTGCCTCAACCCAATCCTGTATGTTTTCATGGGAACCTCTTTTAAAAACTATATTATGAAAGTGGCCAAGAAATATGGATCCTGGAGAAGACAGAGACAAAATGTGGAGGAGATTCCTTTTGATTCAGAAGGTCCTACAGAGCCAACAAGTTCTTTCACCATTTAAATGTAAAATTGCTCCCTCTTATGCTTGGATGCACATGAATGATGCTTCTTCTTCAGATAAAACATTGAACACTATTTTTGTAAGTTATTGCAAAGAAGCAGCTGGGGGAGGGAGAGGACAGAAGTCAAGAAGAGTGAACAATAAACAAAATATGAAAATTAAAATTAATGATATAGGAAAATAATAGTAACAGACATAAATAAAAGCACTATGCTGTGAAGAAGATCTTGGTGGGTGAAGGAATAGTTTTGTATCTTGATTACAGCAGTGGTTACACAAATCTATATATGTGATATAATGTTACAAAATTTTACAAACACATTGTAACCAATTTCAACCATTCCGTCCATCCATGGATGAAGGATACTTGGGATCATTCTGTACTATATTTATGACTTCCTGTGACTTTATAATAATTTCGAAATAAAATAATTTTTAAAAAAAAACCATGCTATAGGTTAGGCAATCTAGAACCTATTCATAAAGGCCCTTATATTAAGAGGAATTTGTAATTATTTTTAATTTTCTAAATTATAATGTAAGAAAAATTTTCCTGCATGATTCTAGTACTTGAATAACTGTACAGCAAAAGTTAATCTTTTTTCCTGTTTCTTAATTTGTAAGTAATTTTATAAAATTCTGGAAAGAATAACAATAACCAACCAAAAAAACAAACAAAACACCATAAGCTTTTCTGGCCCTTTTTTACTTTCCTGGAAAGTTCCTAAATACGTAGTTTGCCTATGATGTCAAATTTCTTCAGTAATAACTAGTTCTCTTAATAAACATTAGGATTCTGATGTATATTCTAGGAGTAATCATCAAGTTATAGTAATTATGAGTTGCAGTTTTTATTAACTTCTCAAAGTTATAAAATATGTATCTATTGGTGAAAGTTAGCCAACAAATGTTATCCTATGTATAATTTCTTATTTTTCATTTAAATGTTTAGACTTGTAACCGATAAAAATATGTACCGCAAATTACTATTATTTAGTGCAAAGGCCTTGTGCATGCTAAGCATGAACTCTATTGCTGAGTTACCCTCCCACCCCACAGTAAATTAGTTTTAATAATGTGTTGAGCTTATCTTTTTATGATTTTTTTTCTCTATTTCCAAAACTGAGCAAGCTTTCAAAGGCAGAATTTAAAGAATTACGATCATGAAACTAATAATTATGAATCACAGCATTATTCTGCTGAGGATCAATCTGTTGAATAAAAAATTTATCCTAAACACTTACCACTGCTCCACCATTTCTTGCCATTAACTACATAGCTATCTCCATCTCGTTCAATGCTACATTCAATATTTGTGGCGTCGCTTGAAGCTACATCAGGCTCTACAAACAAACAAAGGTTGACTTTATAGGCAGGCAGACATCATTACTTTGTAAAAGAAGCTTAGATTCAGGAAAGCAGATTGAGAACACAAGCATTCTTATCTTGTCTGGTCCTTCCCTAACCTACAAATTGTAGGTATTCAATAAACATTCAATGGGAGAATGAAGTCTGTGGAATACTGGGGATCACTATTCTGAGTTGTGTTCCAGCTCCCTCTCTGATACCTGACTCAGGACACCAGTCACTTAGTCATTTCTCTGAGCATCAAACATAGATTAAAATATTGTCTTTTACTTCCCACAATGGAAATCTATATTGGCAAGCCAGGTCTCCCCACTATACAGTTTACTATCCTAAACAATTTCTCACTGTGCCTTGCAAGATTCACTGGGGATGCATCCCTCAATTTACACACCTTGTATTCTCTATAGTCTACTCAACACCTAAGATCTCCAGAAAGTTTTTTTTAAATAACTGCTTTATTGTATGAAATTTAAGAACTAGCTAGTTCTTATAGTAATCTACACTTACTAATATGTTACTCTTTTAAATGGGTCCTTCAGATATTTCATGTATTTTATTTTTGGAACTTGAGAGACTTTTTTTTTTCGAGAAAGAGCATTCTGTACTTATTTTGTAACCCACAGTTAAAGAATACATTATTCTGCAGGTGTTCAATAATGCCTATTACTGAGTTAAATGGAAATCAACTTCCTTAATATAGATTGTTATAGAAAACCATCACAATAATTGTTAAAAGCACTCAAGAATTATGCCCAAATGGCATTCAGTTTAATTCTATGCTCAATGAATGATAAATGATAATGACTTTGTCTTTTAAAGAATTGTTAATTACTGTTTTCTATGTACAAATTGTAGCAAAGCCATTTTTATTGTTTCCCAGTTTTATTTTCCCACATGATTATAATTTGAGCCATGTGTCCACCAATGGTTACAGTTCTGTTTTTCTAGACCTAGGGAAGAGTTGACTTATTTATTTATTTATTTATTTATTTATTTACGGCACTGGGGATTGAACTCACGACCTTGCACTTGCCGGGCAGGCCCTTAGACCGCTGAGCTAGATCACCAGCCCTGTTTTTGAGACAGGGTCTCACTATGCTGTTCAGGCTGGCCTTGAGCTCACTTT
Source organism: Cuniculus paca (assembly GCA_004365215.1). NCBI lineage: Eukaryota > Metazoa > Chordata > Mammalia > Rodentia > Cuniculidae > Cuniculus > Cuniculus paca. The sequence goes on along the minus strand of RJWT010036791.1, from coordinate 5,212 downwards.
GTAGCCCAGGCTGGTCTCGAACTCACAACGGTCCACCTGTCTCAGCCTCCCGAGTGCTGGGATTACAGGCGTGAGCCACCATGCCCGGCTGAGTTGACTACTTTATATTACTATAAAATTATTCCAAAGATGAAAATCTCATACATCAGAATAAAAATAATCTTAAAAATCCAAAGACAGCAATTTTTAAAGTACAAGTGAAAAGATTACAAGACTGGGTTTACTCTTCTGCTAATGTTAAAGTAGGTTATCAGAAAATATCATCTGATAGCCCCCCAAAGAAGAGAACAATTTTATTCTGCACATTTAAAAATGCCAGAACTTAAAACTAGGCTGAAAACAAACATATTCACACATTTGGCCCTGGGAAAATGTGAGTGAAACACAGAGGTGCATTCTACACTTCCTCAGCTCATCTGTAATTTCAGATCATGCCAGGGAGGGTGGTTTTTTGCCTTTACCTGTCATACAGAAAGCAGAGGTGATATCTCCTTTAAGAAGAGGCTCCAGCCACTGCTGCTTCTGTTCCTTGCTTCCATATAAGTGCAACACCTCCATGTTCCCTGTGTCTACACATAAGAAAAAACATTGTGTGATTTACATGTGAGGTGACCAACATGAAATCCACAACTTATGTAGCTGATACAGACAGGCATCTTTTAAGAAAATGGTTGCTAACAAAAATATTCTGAAACGTGCATTAAATAGAATTTTCAGTGAAGGCATGTCATAAATAATTACCAGTACATGGCACTCAGTACCTATTTATTTAACTTGTTCTGAATCACACATTCCTTCCCACTTCATCTCAACAAACCATCGCTCTAAGTCACTGTCCTAAACTGTGTCTGCTATATTGCCAATCCTGTATGCCCTGCTAGGAGTCATTGCAGTGCCCTTAGAGAACAAATCATATTACATGTCCTCCCAAGATTTCAGCTCCTCAAACTTACCCTATGCTTTCTAACTTCAACATGTTTGCTTGGGTCAGGCCTGCCTGTTCAAAGTTTCTTAGTCATTCAAAAGTAAGTTCATGCTCACAAACCACTCTGAAAGAATCTTCAACCCAGTCCAAGACACCTCCTTCCTCTGAACTCCCATAGGATTGTTCTTTTTGTCTCTAACATCACTCTTACTGTTGTACAAGACAGACCACCTTGAAAAGTTCTAGGTTCTCCCTCAAGCAGGTGAAAGACAGAATCCTTTCTTTGGATAGAAAACAGCAGTGATAATTTCAAAGACCCATAGTTTTCAGTATATGACACACTATGTTATCTTTCTCAACTAAAAAGAATGCTTCATGTTCGCTATGAGCCAAATACTCTACATGCCCCTCTGATTTCCACTGCTATCCAAATTTCTAAAACTGCTGTTTAAAACCACTCCCCTGTGCACTGATTATTTCAAACTTGAAGAAGCATGCTTCGGTATTGCCTCTTATCATGATGTTAAGGATAGTTCTGAAATGCCTATGAAAACTGAGTTAAGCCTAAGTAAACTGAAAGTATGTTTGTGCTCGGTTAAGACACTCTTAACAGAACCAAAAGTATATCAAGCTGCACAAAATTCTTGATAGATTAACACAAACTTGACATTTTTTAAGTGAAGGAGAAAAGAAGTCTTAAGTTATAATAAAACTCGTTTTCTTTCTTTGCTTGTTTTATATTCTTTTTCTTATTACAATTCAATTAACTATTGAATAAAAATTCTCAAAATTATCAGTTTATCTGAGAAGCTAGCAAAGTTATAATTTATGAGTGGGGAAAATAAGTTCAGATACTTTTACAAAATAATTTTTTTCCCATTTAAAAAAAATCAGCCCAAAATCCCAAAATTTTCCAGTAATAGATTTGGAAATGAAATTACTATTTTCAATTACTATTACATGACTTATTGAAAGGTAGAAAAAAAAGGAAAAATTGGAAGACTATGTTTCCCATAAGTTTTTACAACTATAGTATATGGGAAATGATTTGGGTAACTTATATGGAAGCTAATCTTGTATGTTTAAGAAACCTCCCAAAGTATTTCATCAGCCTCAATTAGATTTCCTTCCTTATCTGTTTTGGAAACACTCCAAAACACAATGTTCAAGGCCCTCATGAAGATATCTCCACCACTAGAAGAAAACACTTATTTTTCTACTTCCACTTTTACATATCTTATTTGGTTAAGAGAGTTGCTAATAAATCCTTAGTCAAAGAAAATGTGTTTCCCGGCCCATTTAAAAAATTTAACAATCTTGTAATATCATTTGAATGGTAAACTGACAGACTCAAGAAGTGCTACTCCTAAGAAAAAGTCCATGACCATCTAGTGACAAGTGAGCTCACAGGTCAAATGAAAAAATGGTGGTAGAGCTGCATTTGCAAGTAAGTGTTCTACAGAAATATTTGTCATGTTATGCTCCATTACTGTAATTATGATTAATCTAACAGAATACAGATAGCATTCTCTAAAAATGAAAATAGAATAAAATAAAATGCATTAAACTCAGTGGAAAACATCTGAATGCACTACACATAATAAGGCAAAGTGTTATTTCATGAAATCTTTCAGTAATATATAGGCATATTCATCCTTTCATCCATTCAACTGTCCACCCATCCATTTATCCATCCATCCATGTATCTAAGAACACACAACTACATATGCTACAATAAAATATATTTCTTACTATGAAAAGCAATAAAATAATTTAAGCGAGAACACTACCAGTATATTCCCTTTCTACATACTACCTATGTAGTTTTTTTTGTTTTGTTTTGTTTTGTTTTTGTGGCACTGGGGATTGAACTCAACCTCATGCTTGCCAGGCAGGCGCTTAGGCTGCTGAGCTAAATCCCCAGCCCTTGTGTTTTTGAGACAGGCTCTCACTATGCTGTTCAGGCTGGCCTTGAGCTCACTTTGTGGCCCAGGCTGGTCTCGAACTCACAACGATCCTCCTGACTCAGCCTCCCGAGTGCTGGGATTACAGGCGTGCACCACCAGGCCCGGCTCTACCTATGTAGCTCCACATGACTGAAATGAAGTCTTTAGGAACTCTACCAGACAAACTTCTTACAATGTACTACTGGTAGTAATTTGATACCTCAGTGCTTAGGAGGGAAACCATGGTAGGGACAAATTCATCATCATCATAAGTCTATGAAACATTAGGATGGGGCAAAGAAATCAGAGTCCAGGGCTGGGGATCTAGCTCAGTGGACTAAGCGCCTGCCTGGCAAGCGCAAGGTTGTGAGTTCAATCCCCGGTGCCGCAAAAAAAAAAGAAATCAGAGTCCAGTAAGAAGCTACTTTGCCAAATTCAGACTATGTTTTCTTTCTAAAGTCCAAAATAGTTTCATATAACTCTTTGGCAGCTTAACACTACATTAACTCTTGGCAAGAGCCACAGAATTACCACCATACAAGAGGCACAAAAGGCAATACTGATGCTTAACTTCTGCAGGGATATTATAGGACACAACACCATAATTCATCCTGTTACAAATGAAGTGCTTCTCCTTATCTGCTAGCATTCAAACAACCAGAGTGACTTGGGAGGAAAAAAGACACTGCAAGGGTCTAGCCTAGACACACTAAATCTGAATCCTGTAGGATGGTGCCTAGGCATTTTCTAAAACTAGACTTTTCTAAAACTTCTTAAGCAGTTCTGCAAATCCAGATTTAAAAACATTTCCTAAGATGACATTCCAGGTTTGCCCCCTCATTCTCCCATCTTTCTGATTTTTCACATATCCTTGGAGGCATCCTTGACTCCTCGTTAATACCTTATATCCAATCATCTGCCTGCAGAATATATTTAGAATTGTTCAATTTATCATCCCTTACAGGGCTGAATCACCATTCTCTCTTCCCAGAATAACCAAAACAGATTTCCTGCTTCCCACTTTCCCTCATTTTGTCAATTCTCAACTCAGCAGCCAAAGAGCTCCTTTTAAAATTGAGGTTTTGTTTTTGCACTACTCTGCTCAAAATTCCTACTGGTTCCCCATATTCCTGAAGGTATAACCCCTTACCTAGCCCCTTACCACTCAACGTGGGAGGCTTTTTCTCTTTAATCTCTTCTACTATTCTTTCCCTAGCACACTGGCTTCCTTAGCTATTCCTGGAATACACACACCAGTTGCATTCTTCCTTTACAGAGCAGTGGCCATACCTATGGCACAGCCAAAAGATGTTAATGTGAGTTTTTCCTAAACTAAAACCTCAGTACTGTATTAGGGTTTAATGACAGCGTTGACACTCTGTGATCCATGAGTGGGTTTTGGGTTACTGTCTGGCACTCAGTCTCTTTGGCACTCATTACTGCCTTAGGGTCTTTGAATTTTCTGTTTCCTCTGCTATGAAAAGTGTCACCAACATATCAGCCTGGCTAAGTCAATCAATTACCTTTATCAAATGCCATTTTATCAATGAGGCCAATCTTGGCCACATTATTTTAAATTGTAGCCCATTTTAAAATAATATTTTCTGTCCCTCAGTGATCTGGAGCTCCCATATCCTGATCTGTTTGTTTTTTCTTTTCAAAGTAGCTTTCATCTTCAAATTTACCACATAATTTACTTATTTATTATTTTTGTTTCTATTTGTTTTCTCTCTTTTAGAATTTGATCTGTGAAGGAGGGGATATTATTCATGTATTTATTATTGTAGCATATTTTATTCACTGATATACTATCAGAAGGATCTAGAAGAATCCTAAGCACATAGGAAGTAATCAATAAATAATTGGTGAGGGAATGGAGAGATACTGAAGCTAAACCAAAGATTTGGAACTCTACACATTTCAATTAGTCATCGAAATATTCATGCCCAATCAGGAAATCAGGGTCCTTATAAAACCAATACCTTTGATGGCTACTTCTCCTTACCAATACTCATAAGGTGATGATGTTTAACAAAAGAACGCTCAGTGAAAAACACCAACCCTACTTTCGACATTTAAATCAGATAAACTGAAAACTAAAATTAGAGTAAAATTCACGTAGGCTTTGTGTAGAAAAACTTTCCAGTCACGAAATAAAAAAAATTTAAACACCCCTCAAAATATTAGAGAAAATTCTGTTTTTAATTAATGTAGTAACCTGGTGCTTGGCAGTTAAAGATATTTGGAGCAAAATAGCATTTCCCAGTTTCTTCAGCAATCAAGGCGTAGTCCACCTGGCTGAGACCGCTCACAGCTGGCAAAAACAAGTTCCACAAGCCTT
>RJWT010036790.1:0-13194 GCA_004365215.1 Cuniculus paca | reverse complement strand
TTTTGTGTCTATAAAAGATGATTATGATTATGTTTTCCTGTAGTATGAAGTGATATAAGGGGAATGAGTCACCCACTGCATCCACTTTCCATATCAACCTGCTTTTAGTTTAGACTTTACCTTTACTGTGACCAGACCTGACTAGTTTCCCAGAGTTTCATCCTCTCCTCAGCCCCCTCTCTGGTTTAATGCTATAAGATCCAACCCCACCCAATTCGGGGTCACTTCCACACATGGTCTGGTTACTCATGCTTTCTAGTTCAGCAGAAGTAACAATCTGTGGTGGATTAACTAATAGTCAACTTGTAACATCCAGCTGAATTGAATCAGTGTGGTTCTAGGTGTGGAAGGCCCACCTGAGGATTGTTACCAACAGCATAAAAGAAGAACTTGAGGGTAAGATGGTGCATTGTTGATTCTCCTGGAGAAGTTTGTGATGCGAGTTTTCCTGATATGAACTCAGCTGTTCTCGTTGTCAGAGGAGTTCAGATCCTCACAGTCCCTGAGGATGGTGTGGTTCTTTTTGGAAAAGCTCTGGTCCTTATCTTGAGGATTGCTTGTGATTTCAGTGCAGATCTTCTCAGCCTGGTGGCGCAGATCTTTTATCCCACTGGCACAGGCTTTCTAGCTTCCACCACAGGCCTTTGGGCCTTGTCAGTGCAGATTCTTGCTACAAACTTATATGAAACGTTGTTGGTTTTAGGTCCTTAGCTGGAATCGTGCAGGATATTGCCATGAGATCCAGGCCCTCAGTTGGATTCTTCGGGTCTCTTGTATGTGGACAGATCACCTGCACTCTTCTGCATTTGAATCTTTGGGTGAATATAAAATAATCCTATAAATTTTACATCCTGTATTAAATCTTGTCACTTGCTAACCCTGACTACAATACCATCAAAGGTCAGAGCCTGAATACTGAAAGTCTTTTTTTGAATCTGATCAAGGAATCTGGATGCTTCTGATCAGAGGAATTTTATAAATGACATCACTGATGTCATCCACCAAGTTTCCCTGGCCAGTTCTGAAGTGGAACATTCACTGAGAAATATGCTTGGAAACTGAATGGTTCTTACTACACTTGCTCCTAGCTGTCTCTTTGAAAAGGACCTTGTGCAAATAGTTTTTCTAGACCAGGTTGGCAACCTTTCAAAAATGGCTGTATTGGGTCTTTCCTTCTTCATTACCTTAAAAATGTTTTCTCCTGTTTTAACTTTTTCCATGTGTTTAGTGAAAACCTAATGAAGACAAAGACTTTTGATAAATGCAGACATTGAATAAGTCATAGTGTCTGTGATTCACAGTCATGTAAGAATCTGTAATATATCTGAATTAGCAGTATTTACAAGCTTCTGTGGAAGCAAAGGCAAGGCTGACCAACTCTGCAAAGGTTTTTTGGGGAAACTTTGCTGAAAATGTAGCATTTGAATAGACTCTTTTAAAGAGGAATTAAAATTTGTGCACTTGGCAAGTTGGAGCAATAAATGTCCAAGCAAAGGGAAGGACACTACAGAGTCATGAAAAAACATGACATGTTGGGAAAATATGAATAATTTAGGCTGGTTGTAATACTGTGTGCTGGGAACAGGCAAGATGAGCAGTTCCTGTGTCCTGTGATAGGTTGCAAGGCTGGAAATTTAGGTTAGGAACAGATTGCTGACTGTGAACTTCTCAAGGTGATGACAGTCTTTTTTATACACTGAGAGAGCCAGAAACACAGTTGGTGCCCTGAGTGTTGTTCAACTGATCTAAACCTTCATTGTCTTTCTCCTGAACTGCTGTAATAATCTCCTAACTGCCCTCCTAAGTTTACCCTTGGATCCCCATAATCTATTTTTTATATAACCACTGGAATGATCCTTTTAAAGTACAGTCAGGTCTTTGCACACTTCTAGTCTCCTCAGACTTTTTCTACTTTCCCTTTTGCTCACCAGCCACACTGGTCTCTGCTCTTCCTCGGATATGCCAGATACACTCTTGTTGTGGGATCTATCATTATAGCTGCTCTCTTTTCCTGGAAATTAACCAACTCAGTTACCTACATAGCCAGCACCTTCACCTCCTTTGACTTTGCCCAGGTTTCGTTTCGTTTCTTTTCTTTACTTTTCTTTTCTTTTTTCTTTTTAAGAGAATAAAACAAAACAAAATGAAACAGAATAAAGCAAATCAAAACAATACAGCAAAAGTGATACTGGACTTCAAAACAAGATACTAAGAAATCGACAATGGCTGCCATGACGTTTCTTGTTATCTTCAAAATACCTGCCCATACCATCAGACATATTAAAATAAAACAAAACAGAACAGAATTCCATACCTAAGTCTTATAATCTGAATGACTACTTCTGATATAACAATATGCAATATATTAACTAGTGTTAATTTCCTACTATTTTTTGGAAAATCTGTATCATTTATATCCTTTTGTTTTGTTTTTTAAAATAAATTAAAAAAATAAATCAAAACAAAACAATGAAATAATACAGGATTTCAAAACAAGATAATAGGAAATCAACAAAGAGGTACCATAATACCTCTTTTTATCTTCAAAATAGCTGCCCACACCATCAGACCTAATAAAATCAAACAAAACAGAACACAATAAAACTAATCAAAACAAAACAATGAAAGTGATACAGGACCTCAAAACAAGATAATAGGAAATCAACAATGGCTACCATGATATATCTTGTTATCTTTGAAATATCTGCCCATGCCTTCAGATATAATAAAATCAAACCAAACCAAACAGAATAAAACAAAACAATGAAAATGATTCAGGACTTTAAAACAAGGGAATTAACCATGGGTACTACCTTCTCTTTTCAGATGTTTCTTCCCCTTTACTTTCATAATATCTATTGTACATTTTGGATCCCACTAACTCCTAAAGTTTTTATACTAGGAAAACAACACGATGTTCACCTATGTGAGTCCAAACCATTTCATGCAAGAGCATGATGTCAAGTTGCATTCATTTACCTATGAGAACCTCATGATTATCCTTCTTTATAGCTGAGTAGCTTTCCATTGTATCAAAATGTCATATCTTTATTATCCATCCTTCAGTTGATGGGCAAATTGCCCCAGCATTTTTCTGGTTCCCTGTCAAATGGTGCATTGTTTTCTCTTCTTTGGCTTCCAGTCTATGAATTTCCTTTTGAATTAATGTGTTTCTTGTATATAGCATATTGATGGGTCTTGTTTCTTGATCCACTCTGCCTGTTCCTTTTATTGGTGAATTGATGCCATTTACATTAATGATTATGGGCAACATGCACTGGTTTCTCTCTGCCATGTTTTTTCCTGCTGTTGACTCTCTACTTTTCCACTCCATTTAATTGTCTTCCCCACTTGTAGTCAATCCCACTCTACTGCTGTTCCTGGAAATGTGGTCATTTTTATTTGTCTCTAGAATGTCCTTCAGTACTCTTTATAGGGTTGGTTTGGTGGTCATGAATTCCTTCAGTTGTTCTTTTCATGAAAGTGTCTTATTACTCCACTAATTTTGAAAGATAATTTTGCAGGTTACATCAATCTGGTTTGGAAGCTGTTTTCTTTCAGGACTTATAATACTTCACTCCAGGCTCTTCTTGACTTGATGGTTTGTGTTGAGAAGTCTGTCATGATTGTAATGGGTTTTCCTTTATAGGTGTTCTGTTCCTTTTCTGTAACAGTTTTTAATATTTTGTTCTTGTGTTGAATTTCTGGAATCTTGATTATTATATATCTAGGTGTAGATTTATTTTGGTTATGGCTAGTAGGAGTTCTGTATACCTCACTTATCTGTATCTCAGGTCCTTTTCACATGCTTGGGAAGTTTTCTGTTATTACTTCTGTAAAGAGTCTTTTATGTCATTTGTGTTGATTCCTGCTTTTTTGCTAACACCTATCTATTAAATTACTTTGCTTTATATTGTCTTGCAGACATTGAATTGTTATTTCCTTGTTCCTTGTTATTTTTAAGAAAATTTTCCTTTCACAATCGCTATCTGCCATCTTGTTTTCAAGGTCTGAAAGTCTATCTTCAGTTTCTTTCAAGGAGTTTTGCCAGCTTTCAATGGAGTTTTTAATTTCCTGGATATCTCTGAGTCTGTTTCATGCATTCTAATTCTCTATGTTATTTATTCAAGGTTTCCCTCATTCTCCTATGCTCCTCCCTTTTTTTCTATGTCTTCTTTAGATATGCTTAGCAACCCTTTTATTATGTTTTTTATTTCTTCTTTTGCCTGAGATATTATTTCTGATCTGATTTATTTTAGAGCCTCATGAATAGTTTCTTCAATTGCCATCATATCAGAAATTTCAGGTGTGACTTGTACTTTCTTCCATGGCTTTGTCTCCTTGGCTTGTTCTGTTTGGGCTGTAGGCCAGAGGTTGTCTTTTGGTCCTTTATCTTGACATTTTCCTGGGTTTCTCTGGAAGAGCTGGTTATGGGGTCCCAGGTGTGTCCCATGTTGGCTACTGGTCCACACTGTAGGGAGATGGGTCAGGCACCTAGGTTTCTCCTAACCCAGGTTCCCAGGGAGGTGGTGTGTTATGGAGTGGGCTTCTCCAAGGTGTGACTGGCTGGTTTGTCCAGCCCACAATGGCTGTAGGTCCCTGAAATTGATGTTGGCCTGCAGGCTTGTAAGGGTGGGAATGGCTGCTTCTCCTGGCCCTGTGCTGGCTACTGCGAAACAGTTACAGTGGTGGCCTGCATGCAGTTGGGGCTTGGGCTGTCTTCTTTTCCTGCCCATGTTACTTACCTGGCAGAGAGTCCCAGTGACAGCTGGTGTGTGCACAGGGCCTGGGCTGGTTTCTTCTTCTTCCTGTCCATGCTGGTTACCTAGCAGAGAGTCCCAATGATGGGCATTTGCCCAGATTTGTTAATGGCATCCATCCTAGTCATCCTGTTATAAACTTTAAACTACCCCTGCTCTAGCACTCTTCATTTCTCTTACCCTGTTTCAGTGTTGTTATTATTTTTCATAGACCTTACAGTAAATAATCTAAAAAAGTCTGCTGGATTTAGACATAACGTTTCTTATTTCATGGTACAAAGTACTTTCTTTTACATAACATGGGACTATACCAAACTGTGAGCTGTTTGACTGAATTGTCTCTCAGTTGGGGCTAAAAACGGTGTGACCACTGATCTGGTATGCACCTACAAATTTAACTCTGTCTGAAAAAATGAGAAAGACATTTTCAATGGGTTGAGGACTAGTTAGGAAATATGCTATATCTCAGGTAAAGAATAAAGGTCTGAAATGGGAATATGGCAGCAGGGAGAACAAGGAAATAGGTTTATTCATCCTATGTACATCTATTTATTGAAAGTCTATTATACAACAGGCAATAGTATTGGTGCAGAGGATAAATGGTGTGAAAAAAGAGATGTTATTCTATTATAAATTGATATTCTGACAAAGTGAATGCATTATTTGAATAGTCATAAAAACAAGTGTATAATCACAAAGTGTTTTCAGCATTATTGCTATGGTCTGAATGTTTGTGTTCCCTCAAAATTCACATTTTGAAATCATCATGGATGATATGAGCAAGCACAGCATTTGGGGAATTGATCAGATGATGAGGATGGGGCCCTTATGAATGGGGTTGATTTTATTATAAAGGAAGCCCTAGATAGCTGCCATGCCCTGCCTAATTGCTGTGAGGCTATACCTAGTAGGTCCTATAGAATAAGTCTTCATTAGATCCTGAATTTGCTAGCACATTGATCTTCTTGTACTTATCCACCTTGAAAATTATGAAAAATAAATTTCTGTTGTTTATAAAATACCTAGTAAAAGTACTTTATTATAGTATTCCAAATAGACCAAGAGAATTTTAAAGGACATGTAAATATCTAAAAGTATGAATTGGAATTTAAGGAAGGACTTAGTGACTGAAAAAGTGTTAACAAGGAGTTTGAGGAGATGTTTAGTAGCTGAAGTAGGAGACTCCGCTATCTACAGAGACAGATAAAAGGATAAGTAATAGTTAAGGTGAAGTAGGTCTGAGATTAGACAAATAAATGATTTTGCCCATTTTTGAATACCTGCCTATGGAACATTTAGGTAAAAGTGTTTATCTGGAAGTTGGACCTATAAAATCAGGGTCTAATGAGTCTAATGAGTCAAAACCTACTAGTGGTTTTGTACTGATATCAGGAGAAACATCAAGGATAAAGATTTGTTCTTAGTTAAGACATAGGTGATGATTCAGACTCCTTCCAGAGGTGTGGTATGTTAGAAGAAACAACTTCAATATGCATAGTTATAGAACAGATCATTAAGTATTAAACATACTTTTCAGCAGATAAAAACAATTTTGTGTAATTTTCCTAAATATTAGTATCTTTATGAACCTTAATCCTTTTCTTATAAACGTTTATTCAAGTTAAGTATTATGCATGCTCTAACTTGTCAGGAGTTTGGTGTTTTGCATTTGATCTCACTGTATATTAAGGAGAAAATATGAGATAATGAAAAATGTTTGGCATTATAGACTGGTTTTGCTGATGCTTGCATTACCTGAAGCTTCTGAAAAGAAAAATGCATGGATTTTGTAATAGATGGACTTGGATTTCTTTAGTAGCTCTCTGAATTTAAAATACACATGCTGCTTAATCTCTTTGAGCCACAATTTTCTATCTGTAAACTACAACTAATGCTATTTTGGGAATTTAAAAAAAACAGCAACAAAATACTTCAACAAAAGCCTAACACTTTGGAAGTATTTAGTAAATCCAATACTGAGGTGAATCCAGTTCTAAAGTAGATTAGTGCTTTGTTTTGTTATTCTTGCTGATTTTATTTTTTTATTGATACATGTTTGCAGTATATAATCATTATATCCATCGTAGAGAGTTGGTACATGTACATAGCATATCTTAATTCTTTTTTCATCTTCTCTTCCTCTTGCTTCATCTCTTGGTCCCTTCCTTTTACAAAAGATCTACTAGTGTTTTTTTTGTACTGAGCCTTTAATCAGTGTCTCCCAGAATTGCCTGGTCCTGGATTGGTTGGCAGCATGCTGCATGTGAGAGTCAAATATAATTCTTAGTGTCCATTAACTTTTGTACCCTAAAGATATGGAGCCTTTGTCTAGGAAAACTATAATCCATGAGAATCTAATTTCCTTATGTTTCAGAAAACACACACCAAAGTTTGCTTGCTAAAAGTCAACTCACAATTAACTTAATTCTGTGAGCTGTATCAACATGGGAATGCTTTACCAAAGGCAAATTGGCAGCTTATCTAACTTTGGTACACCCAGAGAGCCCATCCTTGTTAAGGAGGTAAGTGGGATTAGTTTGAAGAAGTTCCACTGTGGGATTACAACAGGACCCTGTGATTAATTTGCCTTACTAGAAGATTTTACAGTTTCTCTGGTTTCTCTGAGTAGTTCTTTAGATTTTTTTTCTGGCGATCAGTGGAGTGGGCTAAATACCCTATGTTTTTGCAGTTTCTGCCTTTTCCTTTTTGAAAAATGGGGTTAAACCAAGCATCCTAAGACAAGACAGAGAATTCCTATTTCTTCATTATCAGATCAATTCTACTGATATTTTATATTGTAAAATAAAGAAAATGTCTGCTTTTGATGAAGTTATATTCGAGTTGGCCAGAAAAGAAATTTAAATTATTCTAATATTGAAGGGGATATTTGTACCTAATTCCTCCTGGTATGCCTTTTGGCACTAAGTAGTTTTCACTTAGTACTGTATAAATTCTAGTTTGTCGAGTGTACAAATGATTGAACAGATGGAATCAGTATGAATATTAAGGTCCTTCTTATTTTTTGTTGCTATCCTATTTTGTATCATCTGTGTATTTTCCTTTGCATAAAGTTTTCTCTGTCTTCTCTTAGAGATCTCACATACAAGTATTTATTTGTAAATGGGCACACAACCACCCATATATAATGCTCTTCAGACATTGGATCTAACACACAAACACACACACAGACTTGTTTAACAGGTTCAGTGTTAACAATTTCCTGCCACCCTATGCCAACTTTGCCTCCTCCTCTGCTAACTGAAATTTTTGGATTTTGAATCCCAGAGAGTGTACAACTCATCTCTGTACCCCATTATTTTGACTACATCCTGAGAAGAACTGAATCTTAACAGTGTTCAATTCCAGGGCCATGCAAATTTTGATGTAATCAATCCTAATGTATGAGCTTTCAAACTCCTTTTCCTCTCTTATGCTGCTCTTAACTCTCTTCAACTTTCCCACAGATAGGTGAAATCCCTTGAAAGTCTGCAAATCCCTCTTTATAAACAAACTTCCACATGAGAAAGAAGACTGAGGCTTCACAGAGACTCAACAATACAGATATATGTTAGCTTAACCAAAATTTTGTGTACATGTACTATGTGGAAAGCGTATTTGATCCTCACCTCAGACTTTGCCAGTGTAGCAAATATTCTTCACATTTTATTGACATGGAAATTGAGATTCAGGAAAGTTCAATGAAGCCCAGGACCTCATAATGATATAATAATGAGGTAAAGATCAGAAATATCTAGACGTGAAATTTCAGAGAATTGAGGATTTGATACAACTCAAAACAAATTTTTGTCAGTTCTGTTTTTGTTTTTTATAGAGTTTAGTGTTAAATCTAGGGCCTCCCACATACTAGGCAAGACTACCATTAGCTCCATACCTATCCTGGCTTATTGATGAGTTTCTCTGGGGTAGTTATCCAGTTCATTTCAGGCAACACTAATTCTAAATTTTAAGCACAAAATTCTGGTATGCAAAACACTCTGAACAAAATCACGAATGCAGGTGAAACTTTTGTGGCCTCCTTTGGGATACAGATCTCTTTGGGTCTGTATCTTTTGAACTTATCTTCTACAAGTCTGATCCTCTGGCTCAAGCCAAGACTTTTGAAAGTATTCTCATCACCTTTCTCATTGCCATGCTTGCTCTCTGCAGTTGTCATCATCACTGGCACACATTACTATTAGAATCAATGGGCAGAGCTCAAGGAAAAGAGGAAGCATTGGAAAAGATAGTTAATAGCTGATGTAAAACTAAAAGTATTTCCTATAGCATGCAGGGAGCCCTAATGATTCCATTCAAATGTACTCAATTAATAGATGCCTGAATACAGGGTACAGCAGGAATCCAGGCTCATGAGTGTGCAACCTGGGCAGTCACATAAGTTCCTACATTTAGAAGGGTCCCTTGGTTGTTTAATGTTCTGCTATAGCCCTCTTTAAATTGTTAATAATTTTTAACAGGATGTCTACATTTTCATTTTGCACTGACCTCACAAGTTATTTAGTCACAAGAAGTCATTTCTTTCTTTGTTTTTATTTTAAAAACAAAAAAAGAATAAAAATGATGATACAGAAATTCAAAACAAAATAATCAGATATTAACACTGGTTAATGTATTGTGTATTATTATCTTTGAAGTAGTTGTTCAGATTACAAGATACAGGCATGAAAAAAATGATCAAACAATCATTCAAAGGCAAAATAGAGGATCAGAGGTAAGAAAACAGCAGTGGAGCTGAAATTTAGAAACAGATGCCCTATAAAAACTTTTATGCTTGATGTAAGATTTTTACATGCACAATCCTTGTGGGGAGTCTTAGAATAGCCAGTGAAACAGCCTGCTCTTGTCACCAATAAAGCCTCTTCTCTCCTCATCTCAATTGTTTCCTTTTCTTATTTTCAAGTACCCAACCCTTCATCTTCAAATATATAGTGTTAAGATTAAGATCTTGGATTTTCCTCACTGATTTATCAAAATTTATTTTTCTGAATATCATGTTTTCAGGGCTCAGATATGTATGGATTCAGCTCAAAAACTAATATTCAATATATTAAAAGTTATTAGCAGATAAATGTGACCACTGGATCCTCCCAGAAGCCCTCATCTATAGAATGAATACTCTTCACATGGCTATCAGGAAATTTTTTGTTTTTGTTTTTAGGTCTGTGAAACTCAGTCGTGCTTGTTTGAGGACATGGGTCTTCCCTCAGACAAGAACACACAGATTGTACTTTAGATGGTTGCCAAAGCTAGACTCTTTATTATCTAATAATTATCAGAATGAATTACTTTGTGAAACAGTATTTTCAGATGTTTATTTGTAGAGGGTACAGTCCATTCATTCCTCAGGAAATTGTAGAAATTATTACTGAATCAATATGTACAAAAAGAAGCTATGTACTTGGACAGATTATTTTGAACTATTTGTTCTGACATACAGTTGACTTTTACTGAGATCTGAACCATCTTAAAAACAACCTTACAGAAAATGTTTATGTATTTGTCCTTAGAACTTTACTGATATCACTGACCATTGCCTCTACCAATTTCTCAGTAGAGAACTCTAAAAATGCTTGTTTTAGGAAGTAAGTTTTGTTTCCTCAGATGAGTTTAGCTGATTTTTATACACATGGTATGTGTCTCTGTTTTTGTCATAGCTGTCAAAAACTCAAGATCAAATTCATGACCTAACAATATCTTGTGTATACCATAGATCCTTAGGACCTATCATATTATGCTTTATTTTCCTTGCTTCTGGATTAGGTGTATTTTTCTAATCTTCATTTTTTTATATTGTATTCTTTAAATTTACACTTTATTGGTGTACATTTCTTTCGGTCACCTCAGGTTCTTTGTGGAATAAATTGGGGCATAAAATTATAGTGTCCATGTACAGACATACATAATATGGGCTTTGTATTCAGGATTGCTTATGTAGACCAGGAAATGACAAGGATACAAATTTCAGGCCCTGGAATTGGATAATAAATCAAACAATTATTTTGATTGATAGAGTGGTTTTACAATTGCATGATTCTTGTTTTTCTTGAAGAAGGAGTAGTCCTATCTTTTAAGGCTGGATCAGAGCTCAGTAGTTTAAAAATATTCTAAATTTAAGACTTAGGTAGTCCTGTTTTGTTTCTCCTGCTTAGTTGCTCTGTATTGAGTTTATCTGGATCCTAGTTTCCACTTTCTCTAAAAAGGAAAGAAAATGTATTTTTGTTGCTAAGGTACATTGATTGTACAAGAATTTAATAAAATTTACATTGGTTTATCACCTTTTCCAGATAAAATAAATATTATGTGATTATAAGGTACAAGTCCACTTCAAAATAAACATATAATGTGAAAATATAGATTTTTATATGATGAAGGTACTTTCCTTACAGAGTATCTCTGGAGCTAATAAATAACATAATAAGCACATGGCTTGTAAATGGCAAAATTTCACTCAAATATAGGGACTACTATAGAAAAGAAAGAGTAAATGGTTTTTGATAGTGTGTCTTCTTTTTCAAAATTCTGCATTTAATTTTGTCTTTTGAAGAAATTAAATCTATTGTTTCAAAAAAACTGTCTTGGGGATAAGTAAGCCACCTAAATGAATGAAACAGAGAATTCCATTTGTAGTTCATTGTGATTTCTTTTGATGTGCAAAAACTTTTTAATAAGATGAGATCCTAGCTGTTGATTCTTTGAAGTACTTGTCATACACTTTAGTTTTTATTCTTGATCTTGCTGCCTAACCATATCTCTTCAAGATTTCTACCTACTTTCTCTTCCAGTAGCGTTAATGTTTCTGTTCTAATATTTAGATCTTTGATCTATTTTGACTTTAGTTTAGTGCATGGTGATAGACATGGATCTAATTTTAACCTTCAGCATGTGGAAAGTCAGGTTTCCAGCACTGTTTATTAAAAAGACTTTCTTCCAGTGAATATGTTTGGTTTCTTTGTGAAGACAAGGTCGCTCAGTGTGTTTGTAGTTCTGTCTATATTTTCTAATTTGTTCCATTAATCCTTAGGTCTAATTTTTTTTGGCAGCATTATGCTGATTTTATCACAATAGCTTTGTAGTATAATTTTAAGTCTAGGATTGTGATATCCTGCCTTTGTTGCCCAGGATTGCCTTTGCTATTCTAGGTCTCTTCTGTTTCTAAATGAATTTTAGGAATGTTTTTTCTAGATGTATGATTTAGGCTGATGGTATTTTGATCAGGATTGCATTAAATCTGTATAATAGCTTTGGGAGTATGTTCATTTTCCCAATGTTAGTTTTTCTTATCTATGAGCAAGGGATATCTTAACATTTTCAGATATTCTCTTAGATATCTTTTTTCAGAGTTCTGTAATTTTCTTTTTTAAATTTTATTTTAAAGAGAATAGAACCCAGTAAAATAAAACAGAATAAAGCCAATCAAAACAAAGCAGTCAAAGTGGAATAGAACTTCAAAACAGGATAACAGGAAATAAAAGTTGGCTACCATAATATATTTTGCTATCTTCACAATAGTTGTGTATACCATCAGACATAGCAACATCGAACAAAACAAAACAGAATAAAACCAATAAAAGCATAACATTGAATAAAACAAAGCAATACACTGGAACAAAAAATACTGTACATTGTTATCTTCAAAATAGTTGCTCAGCTTACCAGATGGAGAGATAAAATAAAACAGCAAAATCAGACAAACTATTGAATTTCAAGAATAAGACAGGAGGATATCCCCCACAGTTGACACAGTGCACACTGCCATTCTCTGAGTAGATGCCCAGACGACCAGCCCAAGGCCTGCAGAGTCAACCAAATAATACAAGTATCAAGTCGTTCCCTTCCCCTCAGTTGCTATTATCTCATCTTGAGTCCTCCCATTCAGCAGGGGAACGGGGGGGAGGTGCTCTTCTGATTTTTCAGCCCATGCACTGACTGGCTCATGGGAAGACATGGTTTCTCTTCTGGCTGAAGCTCTTACCCATCAGCATGGTGGAGCTTGCTTCATGGTGAGATATGGTTTCTTTCCTGATGAGGCTCTTTCCAATGAGGATAGCAGAGCTTGCTTCACAGGAAGCCATAGTTTCTCTTCTGGTTGAGGTAGGTTCTTTCTTTCTTTCTTTCTTTCTTTCTTTCTTTCTTTCTTTCTTTCTTTCTTTCTTTCTTTCTTTCTTTTTGGAGAGAATATAACCAAACAAAATAAAACAATATAGTCAATCACTATAAAACCATGAACATGGTACATGACTTCAAAACAAAGTAAAAGGGAAACAATAATGGCTACCATAATGCTTCTTGTTATCCTCAAAATAACTGCCCATACCATCAGGCATAAATAAAATCAAACAAAATACAACAAAATAAAACAAGTAAAAAAAATAAAAGTAATACAGAACTTCAAGATAATAGTAAAACAATAGTGGTT
>RJWT010036789.1:0-13175 GCA_004365215.1 Cuniculus paca | reverse complement strand
CTCTCTCTCTTCCTTCATCCCTCCCTCTCTCCCTCCCTTCCTTCTCATTCAGTTTGGTTTAACAAATACTCATTGAGCACCCACTGAACATTGCATTGGTTAACACAAAAGATAAAGATTCTGGCTCCCGGAGCTTGCATTCTTACATACATTTTCTCCTTTCACTCTCACATTTGTTGACTTTTGGGCCTGGAGAGTTGATGAAGGAGTCCTATGTAGATCACTGGCTCAGAAGAATGCAGGGCCACCTGGAGTCAAATAGACGGTAAGTGGAAAGGGATTAAGTTCAGGAGATGTTCATTATGAATGGCCCAAATACAAAGATTACAAGAACAAAAACTAGAAAGGTTATAAACTTTTTCACCAAGAGGATCTGGGGAGCCAAGCCCATCAGAAGCAAAAATTAAAACGTATGTTAAGAATGGAAATGGTAATTAAACTCCTCATAATCAGAGAAACCACTGGCTGAGCCCATATGCCCTAGAAACCCAAATGAATAAAGGGCAATTATAATAATGGTTTCTATTGGGGAACAATCAAGGTACACGCAGCTCTGTTGGAAGACAGAGTGAGAATGTTGTGACATTTATGTAAATGAACTGTACTTGAACAGATATTTCAAGTTTCCTTTTGGTTGGCTTTTCCAAGATCGTGTGGATTTTGGGGGGTTTTTCCTTTCAAGTTTGAACTTAGGAATGAAGGATCCAGCTGGGAATTCCTGGTCTAGCCTAGATTTCTACCCTTAATACTAGGCAGGTCAACTTTACTTGGCTGTTTGCCAGGGACTGAAAGTACAAAATTATTTTTCTTCAATCACTCCTCTTTCTAATTCCTGTAAATAATCTTATCTTCATGGATTTATCTCTC
Organism: Cuniculus paca; assembly: GCA_004365215.1. NCBI lineage: Eukaryota > Metazoa > Chordata > Mammalia > Rodentia > Cuniculidae > Cuniculus > Cuniculus paca. Next base: position 12,308 of record RJWT010036789.1, on the reverse strand, counting down.
CTATAAACAGAATCATATGTATGTGACCTTTTCAATGTGGATTTTTTTTTGTTAGCATCATGTTTTTGATGGTCATTTACAGTGTAGCATGTATTGAAACTTTATTCCTTTTAATTGCTGAATAATATTTCATTGTATGTAAATATGATATAATTTACTTCTGAATTCATCCATTGATGAATTCTTGGTTATATTTTTGTAATTGATGTTCAACTGGTCTCTTTGCATTTACCATTGACTTTTTATTGTATTTTCTTAATATGATAACCATAAAGATGCTTTTAAAACATGACAGAAAATGTCTCTTCTCTGCTCAAATCCATCCATATCACTTAGGCTAAAATCCGACATCCTTTAGGATCTTGCAAAAGCTTTAACTTTCCTACCCCAACTGTTACAACTTGTATCCCATTCTCTACCATTCTCTCCTGAAGACTCCATTATAGCCCCAGTGATTTCCTCCCAATCCCTGAGTGAATCAGCTTGTCCTGTGTCTGAATCTTTGTGCCAACTTTCTTCCTACTTCCCCACTAATCACCCTTCATCTCCTTCAGGCCTTTGCTCAAAAACCTCCTATCACCTGACTTTCCTCTAATCCTCATCTTTCTTCACGAACTCCTTATTTTTTCCATAGTACAATGACCTTTTAACATATTATGTAAATTATTTGGTGTCTAGATGTGGACAAGCTCTCTATAGAAGGAAATCCTTGGATAAGGTGTAAGGGCATGCATTTTCCTTGGGCAGACACTCCTGGAAAGACAGGTAGTGCAGCAGGGAAATGAATTGAGGGAGGAAGGGAATTGAGCAGATCACCTCTGTGGACAAGTAAGAGTCAACTGCTTCCAATCAGAAGATGAGGAAGGTAGGATGTGTATTTCCCAGGCTCACTTCTGTCATTGGTTGAGGGCTATTTTCAGGGTTTCAACACTGTCATTATCTTGAGTATGAACAGTGTGTTTTGGTGCTAGCGCCGAGAGTCAGTTTTTCACAGTTAATACTTTCAGTGAGTAAGTGTGGAGGAAATCCCCTGTACTTGCATATTAAGTTTATCATATTTATTTCCTGATGAGAAGATAGTTTCTTAAAAATAAAGACTTTTTCTATGTTGCTTTTCAAAGCATCAACTGTTCCCAAAATCGTTCCTGATACCTAACACATATCCTGTAGTATTTTATTGAATGAAAAAATAAATAAGTGCATAAATAATTATCTTTAAACCCTATATTTGATTTTTAAATCTGCATAGGTTGAACAACTGTTTCCTTTGGAGGTGCAACTCCATTGCTTTAAACATTTTTAAGGGTGGATTTCTCAAGTGATGCTTTTCATTACTTTCTCAGTTTGCTGAATTTATTAAAGGTTCTGATCAGGAAGCATCTGCTTCTTTGTAATGTAGATATGACAGCTAAACCCCCATGTATCATATGTGATGTAGATTTTATAATTTAAAGCTATAGCTAGGCACATAGCCTACAAATCAGATGACTCTATAATTTTCTCCCAGGTAGCTACTCCCCTACATTGTATTTTGCATATGTTTTGCTCATATAAATAACTAGTGTTATTTTTTTCTTTTAACTTTAAAGACTACTGAATTTACAGAAATTACACATTTTTATTATATGCATAAAAATCTTTTTGTAGCTTAACTCTTAAGAATTAAAATGATGCAGTATCTGATTAAATTCTGAATGTCTCATATTGCTTTCAAGGCTATTTTTCTGGAAGAAACTTTTACCAGGCAAAACCTTATTTGTAAGGTGATTGCACCAAGCAAGTAAAATCTGAGATTCATTGATGGAAGGACTGTGGCATTTGGAACCCTATCTTCTTGAAAAGTCTCAATTGCTGTAGAAACCTTGGAGTCCACAGCCATGGGTGATTGGCAACGATTTTTTTCAATCTCAACTTTCAGGTTTTCTGTGCAAGAATCCACTGCCTCTCTTTTTGGCTTTTCAATGCCATTTAACATTTCATTAAATTATACACATAATCTTAAGAGCCATTATTCTTTGAGTACCTGCTATGTACAAGACACCATAGTAATTTGATTTGCTCTCTAACCTAGTCATCCTGCATTGCAAGTAAAATTATTTCCATTAAACATACAGAAACAGTTGCAGAATTAAGTTGCCAATTTATACAGTGAATAGGCAGCAAAACTGATATTTAACATTTGCCAGTTCTAAATCTGCCTGGGTTTAAACAATATTTTGTCATTACTGGATATTCAGTGAAGAACAATGAAGAATCAGCATTTAATATAAACAATGCAATTGCTTTTGAATTGTTTTAGTTTTCAGAAGGCTTAGGATTTAGAATCTGGAAAAGCACTTTATTTTTGATTCTGGCATTAAATTCAGAAATTTATCAGTATTATACATAACAATTTAAACATGTATTGCACAAATTTTTTTTCTTCAACCCAGGAGTTTTAATGAAAAAACTTCTTGAGCATAAACAGCGTGACTATTTATCCATGCAATTTTATCCACAAGGGGCATATAAACGAGCTCATTGTGAAGGAATATGATGTCATTGCAGATGCCCTTAAAGAATAATAATGGAACAAGTGAGGAAATATACTCAGCAGTGCTTGTGCTGTTGTGAATATGCTCAAAGTAGTAAAGGAGATAAGAGTAAAAGGGAAAAGTCTTATATTAGTTCTTAAGATCACGGTTTTATCATGTGTTTCCATTATTTTTACCAGAAATGAAATCGATTTTAATGAGACCAGTTCAGGTAGGAAGAGAAAAGAAGAGAAACACAATATCAAGGCATACTGAAATATGTAAAAGCTATCAGGGAAAGAGGAAATTAGTTAAAATTATCGTATTTTTATGAGAAGCAATATGAATGCAGAGTCTGTTTTGCAGCTAGATGTTCTTTCTTATATCATGAATGCATCTGTGAATAGTTTTTCTGAATTGACTCCGCTTATATGGTAAGTGATACAATTTTAGGTAATTGTCATAATCGTGGCCAATGTTCTGGACTGCACTCCAATTCCCATTGCTAACTACCTTTTCTTTCCATTGTACCTAGGGATGCAAATTTTGGGGTTGTGATTTTTGTAGCCAGTGATGAATGAGACTAACCTATACTAGGTGGGGATTAAATATTAAATTAGTTCCTATAAGAGAGAAATTAAATATTTTCCTTTGAAATATCCTTGTGTGATGTTTTAAAAGCAGTGTTGTGATCTATGTAAATCATATGCTATAAAGGATTTTGGAGGACTTAATTTAATACTCTACATTCAGAAAAACTTTCACAAAATTATAATAGAAAGATAAAAGTCTAAACTATTTAAAGTTTTAGATCTTCATAGTGAATATTCCTGAGCTTTTCTTAATATGTGTTCTAATGTTAATGTCATTCATTGAGAATAAAATGTTCCTCATCTTTATTCTAATTTTCTCCTTTTGCCTCATAAGATTATTTCTTTAGTCATCAACTGCCATTATGTATTGATACATACTTGAGCTGTCATTCTCGCCAAGACTAGTTACTTCCTTTGGACTCTGTGGTGTACATCTATGTAACAGAGAGGCAGTGCAATCCAGTAGGCAGTGCGTTTAGCCTGCTAGAGTTCAAACTCCTGACTGCGGGAATTTGTGGGCAAAATTATTTAACTTTCCTGGACCTCAGTTCCTCGTTTATAAAAGGGACATAATAAGCGTATAGCTCTTAAGATTGTTGAGGACTAAAAGGGGTGTTATTTGAAAAAAAAAAAAAAGGACATTTCTTAGTAGATTGCAAGTTCTCAATAAAATTAGCTAACATATTCATTCTATCTTTTTATGCTAGGATAATTTATTTTTGAAAAAAATGGAGATTCATGGGCCCACAAAAACTGCAACTTCAAGCTAAATATCCCCAGATTGTTTTTCAATTTTAGTAATTTGACTCTATATCATGTTATAAAGACCAGAAAAGATCTATAAATACTTGAAGATATCTCAGCCATGTACTTCAAAATGTTTTTCGAAAGCTGAAAATACTGAAAATTTTGAGACTATCCAATGACTGGGATACCAGATATACTATTGATCATGACATGGCCATTTATGTCAGAGATTTTTTTCTTTCTGTTATAATACAAGTCAATGTGTGAAACAAGTAGAATCCATTTATCTCTAACTATATTGCTGCCTAATAAAAAAGACTGGTTCTTCCTTTTAGACCTCATTTCCTTTATGCATATGATGTACAGTAATTATGTCTTCTTTTCTCTCGTTGGCTTTTTTTCTTTTCTTTTCTTTTCTTTTTCTACTGTGGATTGAACCAAGAGTCTTCATCCTGAGTTACATGTCTGGGCCTTATTTATTTATTTATTTTTAATTTTGAGAGATGGACTCACTAAGTCACTGAGTTGCTGGGCTCAATCTTTCAATTCTTCTGCCTGAATCTTTGAGAGTGCTGGGATTCAAGTGTACTGCACCATAGCCATCCATCTCTGCTTTTGACAGAATGTAGACTTAGTTCTCTTGATTTCTGAAAAGTACAATGGCTTTCTTAACTTTGTGCTTACTACTTTTTAAAAACTGTCCTCATCTATCAATGCTTATTATTTATATTTTGTGTTTGTCAATTCTTTCTAAAAATTCTATGCAACTTTCTGTGCAATGAGCATGCCCCGGAGAAAAGGTACTTTTCCAATTTGGGCCTGACCTGTGGTGTTGAGAACTGCCATCACTGAAAAATCACCTTGCTTGTTTTACATGATATGTCTATTAATGCAATCCAATACAGCATTTGCCTTTTGGTGACAGTGTTATACTGTTGAATCATATTCAATTTTTCATCCATTATTTCTTCCCTGGTGAATCGCCGAACATTTGTCTTTATTAGCTCTTACAGTATTGATTTCTGCCTTTTCCTTCTTCTATTGATATCAAATCACATTTTAATCATATCTTCCAAACTCAATTCTTGTGTCTTAACATAAAAAATATCCAAGTGGGAAAAAAATTTTAATCAATTTAAGAAAACAATGTTCAGTTACATTATGTTGTGAGGTACTGGGTATTCAGAATCTTGGGGGACAGTATGAAGAGCTGAATAAGTGGTTGACATTAATTTTGTTGTTGCCTGGAAGAGGGGTTTGCAAATCTAAATTACCTGTGACAGCGGTTAGCTTAATTTACCATGAAAAACTAAGAGAGGATTTTATGCTTATAAAGTCTAAAGACAGGGATAGAACGATGCCTATCATCAATCAACATTTATTGAATTATTTACCAGATTTAGGGCTTCATTCTACAATCCTGAATAGGATACTTTTATTCTTGTTATGATTTTAAAATACATTCTCAGATCATATGTGAGTAAGCAAGCAATTGTGACATGTATTTTCAGTCAGTTAAGTATTATAACTATTTGATAACTATAGAATGTAATTTTTTTGAAATACAAACACAGTAAAGTTATATGATATACTGGGTACCATTTTCTTGTGGTCTGTGTATTTTTTAAAAATGATTCTTTTTGCAATTTTAATGAAAAAGTTGGCTACTTATAATTTGGCCATTAGAATTTCTCAAAGTTAGCTTTTAGGGAAAAAATTTTTATTTTTAAAAAATTTACTAAAATGTTAAATGACCGAATAACCTGTAAACTACAGTCAGCACTTTGCACCTCACAGAAACAAAGCATTAGCGTGTTCCATGGAAGAATCATACACAGGGTCAGGTGCCTTTCACATATGACTTTTCTTTCTGTGTGGCCTCACTTGTTTGTGGACTTTAAAGGGGTGCTTCAGTCACATTAGCTATAGGAAATTCATTATTACTTTGAAGGGAAAAAGAAGTCAAAATGACAGCCCTTCAATTTTAAACGATCAACTTCATTGTTTTTGCTGTTTCTAATGACAGTTGTTTATTGAGACTAACTGCAAAAGCTGGCATAAGCTAAAAAGAATATTAGTTGTATCTATTCCAGCTATGATGATTTTTCAAATAGGAAAAGGCTAATTTAATTTAGTCCTCCATTTTTGCTATTAAAATTCATGGGACTCTGCGATAGTCTCAGGTGGGCTCAATCAAAGTGCACTAGCTAGCTGTACGTTTGCACAGCCTGACGACAGCTCACAGGGCTGCTGCAGCACTTCCGGTCTGCACTTCACAGATGAAAATATGAAGCAAAGTCTCTGTTCTTTTTTTTTTTTTTAGTATAATTTATTGTGCAACTTAAACTCTGAACCTGTTTAATGGTCCTAACAGCAGAGTTTCTAGGCCAACGACTAAATCAGCTGCAGTGTTCTGCATTTGTAGACAAGCCTTATGATTTACAAAATTTAATAAGCTGGGCCCTGATGATTCCCCCTCCCCAAGGTTCTGCTTTTATAATCGTCGCCGAGAAGGTTGTCAAAGGAGCATATACGCATTGGCATAATGAAGCCTTACTTTTTTCTCACAGAAGCATATAAATATAATCTCACTATTGCTAATTCATTAACAATGAATAAATTCTGGAGGATTCCCCTTGCCAGAGATAGTAATACATTAATGATGTTTTTGCATTGCTTTATGGAAATGATATTTCTTCCGAAATATTTTTGAAAGTGTCTGCCAAACAGAGAACATAGCAAGGTCAGATCACTTAGAGGTTTCTCATCTTTACCCTGATACTTAAAGTTTGTTGTAAGTCAAACTTCTTGTCGCAACTTGAAAGTTCACCTTTTGTATTGAGGAAACACACAGAGTACTGCTTTGGATTCTTGACCTTTGTTTTCTTTAAAGGGTAAAACTATGTAGCAAGTTTGCCTAAGAGGCTACTGTTAAATCAGGCTGGGTTCTATTACTTTGTTACATCAAGCTGGCACTTTGATTAAAAAGGGAGGACGGGAAGGATATGATTAAAAAAAGATGACTGTTTGAGGTAAAATTTGATTTTCAAGTAGGGAAAATTAAAAAGGCACTGGAATTATTGCCCATCGCATGATATTGCTAAGCAAGAGGCCTGAAAAAATTCACAAGCTGAGCTACCTGGAACACCTGCTTGGTTAATAATCTCTTAGTAACTGACACACCTGGTATTGTTATTTGCTATTAAATAAAATGACGCTATTCATTAAATATGAATTAGATATAACTCCGAGATTACCCTTCTGAAAGGATGTTGTTCCTGTTGAGAGTCCGTACAAAAAAATAAGACATCTTCTATTGTTTTAGGCTTATTCAGCCCTCCTTTTAAAGATAAATTTCCTGATACCAAAATAACTACATACTCCAAATTTTTAATCAGTTTTTCTTCTGTATCCTGTTTCCTATCTCCTATTGTTTTTGTCTCTTTTATTTCTCCCAAATCACATCTTATTTTCTCTATTATATGATTCAAGTTCATGTAGATCAGTTCTGCAGCTTTTTTATATTAGACTCAGTCCAGGGGGAATAGTATCCTATTACAAATGTATACATTTCACACTCTTTGGGAAGAATGACTTAAATATCATGATAAATGTGAGAAAAATAGATATATTCTACTATCATACCTGCCTGCTCCATTTTCTTTCCACTATAGGGTTTTCATGGGTGCATGGCAAAGCAAATTGCAATCACCTGAATGTTTTCTACTCTGGCTCTGTCATTCTGAATGATAAATGTATTTATTCTTTAACAGAAAATTAGTATATCCATACATCTATCTTTATATATACACATACATCTTTCTATATGCATGGGCAGATGATAGCAACTAAAGAGAACAAGTTGAAATTTTTTTTTATGGGATCATTGAAAAAATGTTTTATGTTCACATTTTAACATTTAAAAGCTGAGGTAAGACAGCTTTTAAGGTCAACCAGAAAGGAAGATTTTCTTCTCCTAAGCATCTAGCAACAGTCCTTGGAAAAGCAGTCAGCGCTAGCATAATTTAATATGCCTTCTTCACGAAGAGAATGCCTCTCTGACACCATGTCTTAACTTGGGCTTCCATTGAAGATTTTCAGGTGGTCTGTGTCTTGCTGCATTGATTTCCTTTTATCATTTTAGTCACAAGCAGTTTCCAATCCTTTTTTTCCTCTTGTGCTCTAGAAACAAGGAAAATAAAAACTCATAAAAATTATGTCTTCATCTGGCATTCTCTTTCTACATAGAAAACAAGGAACAGTTGTGCGCCTGCAGATGGTAGGCAGCCCTGATCCAATATCAGCTGAACTTGGAGGTGACCTGTGACTTGACTACGGGATGGCTTTTGGGGATTAAGCGCCAGGCTTGAGAAATTCAGCTGAGGGAGACGGAGTTATTGGGTGGTGTTTCCCACCAGTAGGGGCTGCTACACCATCATAATAGTTCGGCATGTTTCTCCATCTGGGTAATTCAAAATAGAACAGGTAAGAAGGTCAGTTCTACTATGGAAAGAGATTTGGGAAAGGCGAAATGACAGGAGGTAATGAATACAACTAAAATCAGTCATGGAAATAAAGTAGGCTTTTAAAGAGTTTTGCCAGAACTGTGTATAGCAATAAAGATGCAGATATGGTATAAGTAAAGTATATAACACAAAATTCTTGGGAAAGAAGAAAGAAGTAGCATTAGAGGAGATCGAAATTAGTACAATTTAAATCTGACTTTAAAACATAAGAATGAGAATGTATTTTTGGAGATTAAGTACAACATTAAGAATGTGGAAAAATGACTTTCCCTTCACCCCTATCCTTTTCTCTAGAGACAAACGAAATACCTTGAAGACACTGCAGTGCATTTTTTTTTTTCTTGAGGAGGTCCTTGTTCAGAGTATAGATTCAAACATTCACATACTTCTCTTGCTGTTTATTTCTTTAAGACAGTTTTCTGTGAGTTGTGGTTCTCAAGATAAATGAGGGTTGCACAGATGGGTAACACAAGTATATGTTTGCTCAAGAAAGTTATCAGAAATATATGAATTCATGCTGGTATATCACTTTAGAATCTATATTTCAGTATATAAACTACATTTTCTTATAGTGGGATTTTTTCCTTTGTGCATGAAATACTGACAATGGTGAATATATAGATGTATTCCTGAAATATTTTTTTCTGTCCATAATTTCAGAGCTGAGAGAAGGTATGGAAAACACCAATATATTCTTTACTGACCATTCATCATACAATGCTGGGACAGAATTAATCCCTAGATTTTCATTTTATATGAAACCCAGAGGAGAATTCTTTATTTAAATAGAGCAAGCCTTTACAAAAATCAGAGTAAATTGTTTTGGTAATAAAACAAGTGAAAGGAAAGTATATTTAGAATGAAGAAGCTAGACCACCTGTTGACAGAATTCCATGGGGGAAGACTGCCTGTAATAGAAATGCATTTGCTCTATCCAGCAGGTCAGGAATATCAGCTAAAATGTCACGCTAAATGAAGGAAAGGAAATGGAAGAAATTGTTGAGCTTAGCTTTATATAAACACTGCAAACACTTATGTATGCATTGGATTTTCTGATATCTAATTTAAACTAGTATTGATCAGAATTCTTTTAAAATGACATTTGGTAACTTGAAAGTAGTCCAGAAAGTCTTTATGAAATGATATGTTATCATTCCTTCCAGGTATGAACAGGGATTACCTGAAAAACTGCCTGAAAGCAAATGCATGAGTGGATTCAGGTTATAAAATTGATAGCATCTGTGAAAGTCTTCAAGCATTCATTTCACTTTGACAAAAACTTATTTAGCATCTACTGAGTGTCAGATACTATGTTAGGAATTAGCTATCATTAGAGGAATGAGTGCTTTTGTCCTAAAGGAAGTTGAGAGACCTATGGAAAAGAGATTAGTGTATTATAAACAATGGAAAAATGAAGAAGATAGTCCCACAGTGCTACAGAGGTTCTGGGAGTGGGGTGTATGTGAGGGGTTTGTCTGTGTGTCAAGGAATGTTGTTGAAGACTTACACTGGGGTGTCAAGACAGCCTATGTAGAAAAGATGATGCTTGAGTTGATTTTCAAGAATTAATAGCAATTAACTAAAGAAATAGGGTTGAAATGATCTTAAAGGGATTATGGTGCATGCTCTGTTACATTAATTTTAAAAATCCATTTCATATATGAGACTGTCTGTCTTAACTTTCAGAATCTTTGATTTTAATCCCTCTAAGGGTAGCCAGGTACTTCAAAGAGTAGAATTTAATCATTAACGAATGTGGTCAAGAAATTCTCCTGTTACCTTATTTTAATAAGAGAGATATCAATTTATTTATTGACAATTAACTCATTAGCATCTGGTATATGCTAGGCACTGTTCTGGGAACAGACTATATATTTTAATGATTGAAATTAGAGTTGCAAATAAATGACTTTGCCAGCCTTCATCAATCTTATATCACATTACATAGATTTAAACCAAATCTATGGTAACAGCTTTTCTAGTTTATAACATTTCCACTTGCATGGTTTTATTTATTTTTTACAATATTCCTGTGAGGTGGTGACACTATCTGCTTCACTCACATTCTTTGAGGCATTTTGACTCTCCTGCACAACCATGAATCATAAAATGAATCATTAAATGTGAAGAAAAGGACTCCAGGACCAACTCTTCACTACCTTAGGCGCCATATGATCCTGAACTTCTAGTTTTTGAACTTTAAAATGAATCTTGTCTATGGTCCCTTGATCAAACATAATACGTCAAATTCAATAAATATTTGCTGATAATATGGATTTAACATTATGGATCTACTTCAGGGAGATTACAGTATTAGCCAATCTCAAATAGATGTCTAATCAAACACTGTGTGTCTTGGTCTGTTTTGTGTTGGTGTAGCAGAATACCAGAGACTGGGTAATTTATTATAAATATCAGCCATTTATTACAATTTTAGAGACCAGAAGCCCATGACGAAGAGGCCCATGTCTGGTAAGGGCCTTCAGCACTGTGTAGAAGAAGACAGAAGGCAGGAGAATTGGAAAGGGCAAGAGAGAAAGGGATACAACTTTCAGCTTTAATCACTTTATAACAGAGGCAAAGTCTTCATGACCTAAATACCTCCCATTAAGAGCCACCTCCTGAAACTGTTGCACTGGGGGTTTCATTTCCAACAGTTACTTGGCTGACACTCATTCAAACCATAGCATTGTAATGAAACTGTAAAGGAAAGGCACATTGTGCTCTGAGGAGGTATAATGGGTGTGAGAGAGAAATATATATATATATATATATATATATATATATATATATATAATAGTCATTCCAGCGAGAGGAAAGGAAGTGAACAAGGTACAGAGACACAAAGAAGGAGCATTAGAGTAGTCTGTGCTGAACAATCCAAGGAAAAATGTATGAGAGGGGAATGAAACTGGAGAGGCCAACAGGGACCAGATCATGAAGGGCCTGGCAGAATTTTAAAAGCCATGGAAAAGCATGACAGCATTTTAAATCAGAGGTGACAAGATCAGATTTGAAAGTATTATGTAGGTTGAAGCATAGAAGAATCGATTGAAAAGAGTCAAGAATAAATGTAAAAAGAACAGCTAAGGATTAAGTATAGCAGTGTAGGGGAAAGATCATAATAGATGGACTGGGGTGGTGGTTCCAGGAATGCAGAAAAATAAATGAACGTCAGAGATACTCAGGATTTAAAATCTCTGAGCTCATAGATAAACTGGATACAGGATAAAGTTTACTTATAAGTTTCTGGACTGTATAAAGTATATTACCGAGAGAAGGAACAATATAAAAAACAGATTGTGGGAAGAAAAGAACTTGTATTCATTTAGGAGCATGATGAGTTATAAAAAATGTTATACCAATAGAGATTTTAAAGTGGAAAGCTGGGTTTGTAGGACAAGAGACCACAGAAGAGGACTGGAGCGAGTATATACCTTCAGAGTCATTAATATATGGATGGTCACTGAAGCTATTGCCATGGGAAAGATCGCTTGGAGAAAGAGGAGATTGAGGAAGGGTCTTGAAAATGTTGCTATGAATAGCCAAATATTAATAGCTAAGTAGAGCAGAGCACGATAGATCAGGAAAAAAGATTTAGAAGAAAACAGAAGAACACAGAACAATGTAGGACTTATCACTCGAACTGAGAAAAAAGTTTCTAGAATGAGGATATGACTTCTCCCAGGAGTGAATCCTAAGTGTTATAGCTTGTACCTGGATGCCCTCCCCCTAAAGCCTCATCGGGTTGTAGGTGGGGCTTTTCAGAAGTGGTTGAATCCAGGAGGTGTATTAATGGGATTAAGGACGTGATATTAATGGTATGATACAAAGATTAAGCATGCCTTACCCTTGGTGTGAGAGCTACTCCTGCTCCAAGGATGGCTAGCCTGGATAGGATGTAAAGGACAGAAAAGAAGATTGATGTT
>RJWT010036788.1:0-13188 GCA_004365215.1 Cuniculus paca | reverse complement strand
ACACATATAGAAAGTGAGCACAGTTAAACTGATAAAACACAGAGAAAACTCTCCTCTATTGATTTCAACAGAGTCTGAATGTTGGGATGAAGGTAGAAGAGCTAGGGGCTGACTGAGTGCGCAGAGCAAAGCGTGAGCTTGGGTGAAGGATGGAGACAGGCAGGGCCCTGAGGCAGCCGGAGAAAGCCCTCATCTGAGCCCAGGGATTTAAGCTAGAAGCCATGTCCGGGTGATGCGAGTGACGCCCTCTCACCTGACCGTTGCTGTGATCCAGAGCATCCATGCTGCCTGCAGAGCCCACACCTGGACCACGCTGCTTGCCTCCTACGGCCTGTGACAGACGTCTTTTGTCACAGCCCCACTAGCATGGCAGTGCTCCCTCAGGACAGCCTGCAACACTGCCAAACAGGTGGGCATTGTCCCAGCTGGGTCATCAAGCCTGAGTACCCAGACCCCTGCACCAGCTCACGTGAGTCATCCTGACCCTGTTCCTCTCTGGGTGGTCAGCAGACCAGCTCTCCAGCAAGCCTCCCACATCTGACCCAATAGCTCTAAACTGTGAGCAGGTCAGACTGAAGTTCAAGCCAGAATCACACCCCATTTGCAGCAAGATCAGACTGACTGAAGCCAGCATGGAAACCTGAGCAGATTTGGCCTTATGGTCAACCTGGCAGGTCACACCCTCTTCTCTGTTGTTTAGGTGGCAGAGAGAAGTATCATCTGAGAACTGGAGCTTGATGACCAAATGCAGCTGCTTCAGAAATGTTGGGGTGAGCTCTTCATCCCCAGAAACATTTGCTGACAAGAGGTGAATGGAAGCAAGAACACTTGTTATTGCACAAAATAGCATCACATACTGGTGGCACCATAAACCTCAGGAGTCACATGCAGGGCCCAGGGGCAAAATTTTTGTCCCAGAAGTTTGATGAATGAGTTTGTGTGTCTAAAGTTGTTGGTGCTCTTTAGTGTAGTTGTCAGAAACCTCAAAAACTTCCAGCTTGTCAAAGGACTCCAGGAAGCACTCAGTGCAGTCCTGCTGGACCACACACTGTAACAACCCAGAGCAAACAGAGTGCTTTGGGCCTTGGCTACTGTCACTACCTGTGATCTGTGTGATTAGCACACAGGCCGAGGAACAAACACCTTTACAACAAGCACCCCAACTCGGGAAGCCTCCTATAATATCTGTCTCATCCACATGTTGCATGCAAAAGGAGCAGGAGTTGAAACCCCAGGAGCACTGCTTTCAGAACAAAGAGAGATTCTGATAGGAAGCAAAGAACAGAAAGAGGACAACATTACACTGAATTCCACCAAGCAATACTAATTAAAAACTTGGCTTAAGGATATTGAATTTTAAAAAGCATCCTAATCAATCACTTTATATCAAATAATTGATGAATAAAGCACCGAATTTGAGCATAGGTGTGTTAGAAAGTGTGCACTATGAGGTGTATTATAACCTGATCCTCCTTTCCTGTCCACCATGACTCCGGCTGCGTGCCCCTTCCTGTCATCAGTGTTAATAATCCCAACTAGTTGCTAAACTCTGGTTGAAACTCTGAATACAGTCTATCACCATGGTGAACGTTAAGCCTTTTATTTCTAAATATATGGTTTAAGAGACTAAGATCTAGCAAGCTGTTGAGTAGCACACAATTTTGTAGCCATTTGAGCTGGGCCACAGCCTAAGTTTTCACCATTGTGTCTCCTTCTGGTTTGGATCCCAGCGGGCACAACAGCCACACTCATTCAGGACGATGGCTCCTGCCCTCAGTGTGTCCTCTGTGGCTTCTCAGCCTTCCTGCGGCAGGTCCTGCCAGTGCTCCTTGTGCTGCACCGGCTGCTGTACCTGGTCACAGTGCTGGGGAATCTGCTAGTGGGGGTGCTGTCTGGAGTCCATGCCTACCACACACCTCCGTGCACCTGCTGTCTACTTTCTCCATCTCTAAAATATGCTCAGTGTGACAAAGGCTCACCTACTGAGCCTCCACTGCTATGTCACATGTGTGACACAAGCTGATCACATGTTCTGAAGCTTTTGCTGCACTCAGCCCTTCTTCATGGTTATGGAATCGCCTTTTCATGCCCTGTGTTACATTATGTGCATTGGCCCCTGGGACTAAAGACTAGATTGGGGCTTTGTCATGAGAAATTGTTGTGATTTAAATCTAGGTAATCTCTCAAAGCATCATGCACTTATAGGTGGGGATTTTGGGGGTGACTGGATCATGGGTGTGATACTTGATTCCTCCTGCCATGGGTTTACAGCTGGGTGTATGCTGGACGCTGGAGCTAAAACCTGTTGGGAAGAAGTGGGTCACTGTGGCGTGGCCTTGAAGGTGTGTGTATCTCACTCCTCCCTCCTCGATGGCTCTCTGCTTCCAATGCTATGCCATGAGCCAGCTTCCCGTGTGCTAGGCCCCTCTGCCACCCACCCTGCCTTGGAGCCAGTCAAGTATGGGTGAATCCTCTGCAAACTGAACCCAATCCACTGTACGTCCTTTAAATTTTAGGTGTTACACATTGGGTCTCAGTGCTTAGAAAGTAACTCATACAGTTTTGATCCTTTATAGCTTTTTTATTACAACGGTACTTTTGCACCTTGTCTTGTGTGAGTCTAAATGGAACTCAGTGCTATCTGCGACATTTCAAAATTAATGTTAAACTTTATTTTATTTTATTTTATTTTTTTTGTTTGTGTGGTTTTTTGAGACAGGGTCTCCCTATGCAGTTCAGTCTGGCCTCGAGCTCACTTTGTAGCCCAGGCTGGTCTCCCAACACAGTGATCCTCCTGCCTCAGCCTCCCAAATGCTGGAATGACAGGAGTGCACCACCACACCTAACTTTTAATGTTAAACTTTAGTGAGAAGAAACTGTACTCACCTGTCAGATCATACTGATGATTTGGTTGTCATAGTATTCCCTGTGTGTGTTGCGGCTGAGGGACAGCAGATATCCTTCTTCTCAAGTGCCGTTTGCCTCACTGTGGTTGGAAATGCGCTCAGGCTCTTCCTTTGCCATTTACTTCTCTCCCAGTGCAGGAAATAACAGAGGCTCCTTGAAAAGTCCTGCACACTGCAGTCCCAATACCCTCATACTCAGTCTTAGGGAAAGGACCAGAGCAGCATGGTAACGGCCTTACACCCAGAACTCTTACTCACAGGAGTTTTGTCGAGAGTTGTCGCTAGCAGTGATGCTGTGGCCTCCACATTTCTTCGTTTTCCATCCATCTTTCCTTTCTACTTCTCACACTGCCTCTCTGCCTTCCTTTCTTTGACTTCTTCTATTTTCTGTGCTGTTATTCTCATTAGGGTTTTTTTTTGCATGTAGCGTTTCGCTATATAGTCCAGACTGGCCTTATACTCACTAGGTAATCCATGCTGGCATCAAACTCATTGCAGTCTTTCTGCCTTTGCCTCCGGAGAACTGGGATTACAGGGCTGTGCCACCACATCTGGCTTCTTTAATTTTTTCATTGCTTCTTGAAGAAATTTAAAGGGACTTAGAAGCTCGTGGGATAGAGCCCACACATGTATTGGATGTGCGTTCTCATTGTTCCTGTGCTGACGGGCCACTGAGAATAGCCACGGGCAGCATGTTCCTACTGTGCACTCCCAGTGCCATCGTGTGAGTTGTTTTAATCACTGCCTCACATTGGTATCTTAAAGTGAGCAATGCATTTCAGCCTCACAAGATTCAGATGTATGGCAGTTCTCCCTTTTCAAAGACAGGAACTTTGAAGGTGCTTAAGATTTGGTACAGAAAGGCTGGGGATCTAGCTCAGTGGTCTAAGTGCCTGCCCGGCAAGCGCAAGGTCGTGAGTTCAATCCCCAGTACCCCCCCCAAAAAAAATTTGGTACAGAAATGACTTCAAGGGTCAAATGAGATGTGGGCTTAAGGAAACAGCCTTTAAAAATGAACAAATCATTAGGCACAGAGCAGACAGGGACTCTATTCAGCTGGGATGATGAGAGAGGCACCGAGGCCCAGGGAGAAAGTGGACAACTGACACTTGGTTTATGCTTTCTATTTTCTTGGTACCGGGGATCAAACTCACAAAATGGCTGTGTTCTGCCCACTCCTTTCACAAGTATGCAGTACTTTTTCTGTGATTATCACTGAGAGCCTGGCAGAGCTGCTGGAGGGAAACTCACCAAATTTTAGGACAGAGAACATCTGGCCCAGATTTTACCTCTCAAACTGCTCTTATTCTTGTTCATCAAGACACATAATATATTCCCTTCCTTGTTCTGTCCCTGTGACTGTTTAGAGCAATTCACACATCTGGAGGTCTATCTCTCTGTGCTGCAGTTTACTGTGCAAGGGATGTGGATTTTTAAGTCAGCTTGCTTTTTGCTATTGAGAAAGAAGTGTTCCTTCTGTGTGTTTCCAGGTGAGCTGGAAAACAGAAGTGCATGAGTTCACCATTTGATTCTTAGTGACAATACTTAAGCCTCAATACTCCTGCCTTTTCTGTCCCCATTGAGGATGATGTGATCAAAAATCTAGCTGTTGACAGCTTTGGAACTGATAGATATGTGATGCTCAAAACTCTGCCTGTAGAGTGAGCTTTCACTCTGTTCCCTGCTACTCATTGACCTCTGTGGCCAAGCTCTTTTCTCCACTCTTTGAGCACTCTTGTCATGTGGTTGAGTCCTGTTCTAATCTGCAGTCCTCGGGTATGTGAGTAATATTCCTCAGGGTTTCTGTGTCCTGTTTCACAGGTGTGACCATGAAAGCCACTTCTCTCAAGGATGCACAGGGTGTGGCAGCACCAGTGGGAAGTGCATTCATGAATTAGCTTGGATGCCTGCCTTGTCCTTCTCTGATGTTCTACTCGATCCTCCTCCTGTTGTCCGTTGTGCAGTTTGTGCACTGCCTGCTGGGCGTCTGCAGATCACACACTTGAACTGTACTGCTTTGTGAGCTGAGCCTGCTCTGTAAATTACCTCTCATTTTCCCATGTTAGAATGTGGGAAAGGAAGCACAAGTTAAGTTTCTTTCCACATGGCGTCGTAGTGTTTATATGTTTTGCAGTTAAATTTATTCTTAGGAAAACTTTGGTGGGGTTGAATGGTCATAACAATATAAATATTGTGGGAACCCTCTGAAACTTTTACAGATAAGCCTTGGTCAGGTTTAACAGCCTCCAGAGGACACCGGGTTAGACTCCTCCTTCTCTTCCCTCAGGATAACACTGTCCTTTCAAGTCAGTGAGCCATAGGATAATAAGGCTTCCTTAATCTAATTTCACAATTCTTAGACATTCTCCAATAGAAAGTGTAATAGTTTTCATTAGCTTTCCAAATTATCTTGTATAATTTTAGCTTCGTGTTCAATTAAGCCTTTCCTTATGAAGCCAGACTGAAGTTCAAAATGATTCTAAGTAGAATCAGAAAGAAGGAAGCAATTCCCTAAATAACAAGTTGAGAAAAACAATATTTTCTTTGACACCCCCCCCCCAGAGCAATTCATCAGATAGTTTTCTACTTACTTTTTTCACTTGGATTCTGATTTTTAGGCTCTTTCTGTGACCCACACTTTAGTGACTCTGTATAAGTAAATCTGGGCTTAACCAGCAGGAGAAGCAATGTTCCCATCCCAGTGTTGCTTTAGCAATGAATTCCAGTGTGGCATCAAAGGTCCTGTGTGATGAGTGCAAATGGATGGAGAATAAGTGTTTGGTGTCCAAGACATGAAGTAAACATTTGGAAAACTCAGCCTCATATGAGCTGTCTATGAGGAGAGTTGAGATGGTTCATGTTGTGAATCTCACTCTTCTTCCTGGAAATCCATGTCTGATGATGCAGGAGGCGGTGACCATTCAGGATGTGGCTGTGAACTTCACCAGGAAGGAGTGGGGTATACTGAATCCATCTCAGAAGAAGCTCTACAGAGATGTGATGTGGGAAACCTTCAGGAACCTGGCAGCTATAGGTAAAGAAGATGCTGTTTTCTCATTTATGCAGTCACAGAGCATTGGGTCGTGCTCATCAGCACAGTTTCCTTAATGGGAAGATGGAAATGTTATGATGTGTCTTCCCAGCATGGCCACATTGTACAGTGAATCTAACTGGAATCTAGTGATTTTCATATATGTAGTCGGTCATCACTACATTTCTGTTTCTACACTTTAGGAAGAAACTCAGATTACCAGCAATTTGAAGATGAGTACAGAAATTACAGGAAACATCTAAGGTAATTTGTACTCAACAAAAAGTTCTTCAAGTGTCAGAATATTAAACCTATGAAAATTCAGGATCACGACAATGTTTAAACTTCTTTAATCTTTCAAAATTTCTCAGTGGACATACAGCCATTGAATATCTCTAATCTGACACTGAGTATTTGAAATATTCCAGTATCTGAGATGCAGATGATATTCATATTTGCCACAACTGACATAATTGATGTAAAAAAACACATCCAGGTTATTGGGCACCTGCTTGTAATCCCAGCACTCCAGACCTCAGGCGGAAAAATTGCCACATGTTCCAGGCCAGACTGGGCCTCATAGTAAGTTCAAAGCCAGACTCAACTACAAAGTATAACCATGTCTGAAATTTTTAAAAACTGTACAAATTTTGTTCCATGCTCAGGTTTATACACGTTGAATGAAATTGCATTCAGGTATTGAAGACAGAATGATACAAAACAGATTTTTTGTGTACACTAAGAGCTACCTTTTAATTATATGTGCTTGTTTTGGCACCAGGGATAGAACTCCCTACCTCGTTTTTCCCAGGCAGGTGCTCTTGAGGCCGAGATAAATTCCCAGCCCTATGTACATGTTTTTAAAAGATCACTTTCATAGCCAACAAATTATATGTCTTATTATACATAGTTAAATGTCATGTACACATTTAGTGCTTCGAAATTGCTAAGGAAAATGTTTTTGCAACCCAAAAAAAAGCACATTTTTGATCCCATTTATTTTCATGCAGTCCTCCAAAGACACAGTCCGTTGATATTCCATAATATTAGAATGTGCTTCTTCATGATTTTATTGGGACTGTGAGTGTTGTATAACATCTATGTAAATGTGTATAGGGATCCCACAGGAAAGGCAATACAAACATTGTGTTTCATGTAACTGTAC
Source organism: Cuniculus paca (assembly GCA_004365215.1). Taxonomy (NCBI): domain Eukaryota; kingdom Metazoa; phylum Chordata; class Mammalia; order Rodentia; family Cuniculidae; genus Cuniculus; species Cuniculus paca. Next base: position 6,086 of record RJWT010036788.1, on the reverse strand, counting down.
TTTTTAGGTTGTTTTTGAGACAGTCTAACCATGTAGCCCAGGTTGGCCTTAAACTCAGTGATCCTCCGGCCTCAGCCTTGCAGGATGATAAGCATGCACACTCATGTCCAGCCATATCAAACTAGACTTCTGCTGCGTATATTCTGCACAATGTTAAAGTGATCTTTTTACAGGGGTGCTTAAATACCCATTTGTAGGAGCACAACATTGAAAACCTAAGCTCTGAAAAAAGCCTAAGTGTCCATACCCAGATGAATTCATTAAGGAAATATGGCCTAACTTGGCATAAAGGAGCATGCTTGGAATCCTAGTACTCTAGGAAGCTGGAGCAGGAATATCATGCATTCTTGCTCTGCTGGAGCAACTTAAAGACTCATGAGACTTTCTAAATGACAATTGAAATTCCTATGGTGTATGTCAGTACTAAAACGGCTTGAATTTCCAGCACTGAAAGACATGAGGTGTGCACACATAATGGAATAGTATTCACCCACAAAAGAAGGAAGTGATGGTGTTTGCCAAAATGTGGATAGATCTAGTGCCCATAGTGTTTGAGTAAGTCAGACAGAGAAATTTCAATATGGCAAGTTCTATTTGGCATGAGAATCCCAGCACATTAATGAAGGAGTAACTAGGGGAGAGACGGTGGAAAAGAGAGAGGCAGACATTGTGGAGTGGGTGAAGAAACTCAGTAGAAGGGGGTTGGATGGAGTCATGGAGGAAAAGGTGTCAACGATCATCAATACATGGAACATTTCTCATCAAGATGTATTCCAAATCTTCAAAATGAAAGTAAGCATTGTGTGTTGCAAATGGGTCAGCTACAAACTTCCAAATGAATCTTACCTTTTTGGTAAAGTTGTGTCCCAGCCATTATGCAGAATACACACACAGTAAGTGTATGATTATATGTTCTTAGAAAACATCAAAGCAGATCTCCTCATGGTGATTCATTGCTAAAAGACACTATTAAATGTGATTGGTTGTTTTGTTACTCTCTCCTTTGACAGAAATGAAGAGGTAGAGCAGTCCTCTCAATATAAATTATGGTACCAACATGGAGAAATGATTTCTCTGACGCCAGATGCAAATGTGCAATTGAAACTTATTGGTGTAAAACCAGGTGTAAGCATTTCCTCTAGAAGGCCCCTGGTGGGCCATTCATCAGCAGATGGGACCATCATGGCTAACACTGCACACAAACCACATGAGCAGAACAGATTTCAAGAGAAACTGTCTACCCGTAACAAACATGGGAAAGACTGTACAAAACTGCACTCTTCTCTGAAATACGAAATGACAAGTCCTGGACAGAAGTTCCATGAATGTATGCCCTGTGCAAAATCCTACTCTGACTGCACTGAAGAAAGTACCATTGAAGAGAATTCAGATGTCAAATCTTTCATTACACATAATGGTGTTGAAATGTGGGAAAGCAGTCACAGTGAGCAGAATATGTATACATGTATACCATTGGGTGAAGGTTTTAATTCTCACCATGATACTCAGACACATGGAGCAGCTCACTCTGGTGAAAAAACCCATGAACAGAAACACTATGGAAAATCCTTCAGTACCAATTCATTGGGTAATCATGAAAGAAGTCACCTTGGGGAGAAACCTTATTCATGTAGGCATTGTGGAAAAGCTTTCAACACAAGTGGTGTTTGGCAAAATGATGAAAGCACTCACACTGCTGTGAAACCTTATGGATGTAAGCAATGTGGCCAAGTTTTCAGGAATAAAGATAACTGGCAAATGTATGAACAAACTCACACTGGGGAGAAATCCTATGTATGTAAGCAGTGTGGGAATGCTTTCAGCACACACAAAGAATCTAAAGTACATGAACAGACTCACACTAGGGAGAAGCCCTGTGTATGTAAATACTGTGGAAAAGCTTTTACCAGAAAAGATTCTTGTAAAGAACATGAAAGAATACACAGTGGAGAGGAGGAACCCTATGTATGTAACCAATATAGAAAAACTTTCAGCAAAAAGGATATGTTCCAAGAACATAAAGCAATTCATAGTAGAGAGAAACCCTATGTAGGTAAGCCATGTGGAAAAGCTTTCAACTTACACAAACATTATCAACAACATGTACGAACTCATGCTGGGGTAAAACTCCATGTATGTAAGCAATGTGGGAAAGCTTTCAGCACACCTACTAAGTTTCAAATACATGAAAGAATTCACACTGGGGAGAAACCATATGTATGTAAGCATTGTGGGAAAGCTTTCAAAAGCAAGAAAGGTTGGCAAGTACATGAAAGGACTCACACTGGTGAGAAACCTTTTGTATGTAAGCAATGTGGCAAAGCTTTCTGCAGTAAATATAGTTGGAAAATGCATGAATGGACTCACACTGGGAAGAAACCTTACGTCTGTAAGCAGTGTGGGAAAGCTTTCAGCACACGTAGTGTTTTGCTAAGGCATGAAAAGACTCACACTGGGGAAAAACCCTATGTATGCACTCAATGTGGGAAAACTTTCAGCAGCAAAGAAGGTTGGCAAATACATAAACGAACTCATACTGGGGAGAAGCCCTATATGTGTAAGGAATGTGGGAAAGCTTTCATCACAAGAAGTATATGTGAAGTACATGAACGGACTCATACTGGGGAGAAACCCTATGTATGTAAGCAATGTGGGAAATCTTTCAGCTCGCGCAGTACCTACAAAGCACATGAATCAATTCACACTGGGGAGAAACCCTATTTATGTAAGCAGTGTGGGAAATCATTCAGCAGACATAGTGAATGTCAAAAGCATGAACAAACTCACACTGGGGAGAAATCCTATCTATGTAAACAATGTGGGAAAGCTTTCCGAACCAAATCAGGTTGGAAAATACATGAACGGTCTCACACGGGAGAGAAACCCTATGTATGTAAGCAATGTGGGAAAGCTTTCAGCAGACATAATGTTTTGTTAAAGCACGAAAAGACTCACACTGGGGAAAAACCCTATGTATGCACTCAATGTGGGAAAACTTTTAGCAGCAAAGAAGGTTGGCAAACACATAAACGGACTCACACTGGGGAGAAACCTTATATATGTAAGCAGTGTGGGAAAGCTTTCATCACAAGCAGTGTATGTAAAGTACATGAACGAACTCATACTGGAGAGAAACCCTATGTTTGTAAGCAGTGTGGGAAAGCTTTCAGCTCACGCACTAGCTGCAAAGCACATGAAGCGATTCACACTGGGGAGAAACCCTATGTATGTAAGCAGTGTGGGAAATCATTCAGCAGACGAGGTGAATGTCAAAAGCATAAACAGACTCACACTGTAGAAATCCTATCTATGTAAGCAATGTGTGAAAGCTTTCCAAACAAAATCAGGTTGGTAAATACATGAGCAGTCTCACACAGGAAAGAAACCCTACATATGTAAGCAATGTGGGAAAGCTTTCAGCAGACATGCTGTATGTCAAAGGCATGAACACATTCACACTGGGGAGATACCCAATGTGTGTCTTAAATGTGGGTTAGCTTTCAGTACAAAATACCTTCAACAACATGGAAAAATCAACAGTGGAGAGAAACCTTATGTATGTTAATGTGGGAAAGCTTTCATCATGTATCATAAATATCAAGTACATGAAAGAATTCACACTGGGGGGACACCCTATTCATGTAAGCAATGTGGAAAAGCTTTCAGCACAAGTAATAGTTGTCCAACTCATGAAAGTACTCACACTGGGGAGAGACCATGTATATATATACACAATGTGGGAAAACTTTCAGCAGAAAGGCAGGTTGGCCAATACATATAAGGACTCACACTGGTGGGAAATCCTTTGTATGTAAGAAGTGTAGAAAATCAGCACATGTGTTTATCAAAAGCAAGAGCTGATTCACTGGGGAGAAAGGCTATGTATGTAACCAATGTCAGAAACCTTTCTGCTGAAAACATAGTTGTGAGAAACATGAAAAAAACCACAGTGGAGAGAATCCCTATTTATGTAAGCCATGTGCAATAGCTTTGAGAAGCAAAGCAGGTTTGAAAATATATGAAAGGACTCACAACAGAATTTTTATGGATGTATGTAATGGGAGAAAGCTTTCATCACACATGCTAAGTGTCAGATAAATGAAAGAATCCACATGAGGGAGAAGTCATGGATGTAATCACTAGAAAAGCTTTCCTCACATACATCCATATTTGAGCACATGAAAGGACTCACTGGGAAGAAATCCTATGTATGTAAGCAATGTGGGAAGGCTTTGAACACTAGAATGTCAAAGGCTTGAAGGAACTCACAGTGTGGCAAAACCATATGCATGTAACCAATATGAGAAATATTTCAGCAGACAGCATGCTTGTCAAAAGCATGAAAAAACCCACAGTGGAGAAAGCCTATGTATGTTAGCAATGTAGTAAAGTTTTCAGGTTACACAGACATTGTGAATGACATGTAGTGAGTCACACTGGGGAGAAATAATATGTATGTAAGCAACGTGGGACAGGCTTTAGAACACGTAGAGATTATTGAGAGCTGAAAGGACTCATTTTCCAAGGGGAATCCTGTGTATGTAAATAATGTCAGAAAAGTTTCACCACACATTGTGTTTGTGAAAGACAGGAAACTAATCACACTGGTATAAGTCTGTGTATGTATCCAGTGTGGGAAATCTTCCAGCTCACATGGTCTTTGTCAAAGGCATGAAGGAACACTGTTGAAATGCTATATATCTAAGCAGTGTGTGAATGCATTGAGAGTGTACAGAGGTATTGTCAAATACCGGAAATAAGTTACACTTGGCAGAAAGTCTGCTGAAACGATAAGGAAAAGCTGCTGTGCAGTGAGAATTGTGCACATTACCAAGCAGAGTACAAGGACTGCATATAGGAAGTGACTTAGAAATGCATCAGACTGAGGAGAACCTTCTAAATAGCAGAAAATCTCTTTCCACACAGGTATCAATACATACAGGAAAGAATTCACAGTCAAGAGGCTCAGAACATGTGAGCAATGTGGGATTTGTTTAAAATTCTAATATATGGAAGAACTTATTTGACAGGGAAGATTATATATATGGAAACCCTTCAAGTCTTCTACTTTACCTGGAAATACATGTGAGAACTCCCACTAAAAAATTCTTTGTAAATAATGTGAGAAAGCTTTGGGTGGTGCGGATGACATCAGAAATTGGAATTCTTGCCGGGGATCTAGCTCAGTGGCCTAAGCGCCTGCCTGGCAAGCACAAGGTCATGAGTTCAATCCTCGGTGATGCAAAAACAAAAAATTGAAATTCTCGAGTTGTAGTATACATAAAGAACATGAGAAACCTTCATTTTCTCATTACCTTTCATGAAGCATGACATTGCACACTGGAGAAGTTAAAATCAATGTTTATTATGTGAGAACACCAGTAGTTATTTTCATTTAATTCTTGTGGCAATAAACTATTATGAGAAACCATTAATAGAAGTGTAGTACTGAAGTTATCAGTTGTTTTACATGCAACAATGAATGTCAAAACCCTGTGGATGTACATGGTAGCGGTTACAACTCATTTTCCAAATGTTTTCATCACTTCTCAAACAGTTTAACCCTAAATAATGAGATGTATAACAAGGGTTATCAATTATTTCTTCAGAAAATAGAGATATGCTAAAGTGTAAATATTGTAAGTTTGGTCTTAAAATAGATCCCTGGATTAAATTATGTCAAGTTCTCCTCTAAGAATAAATGTAAACTAGAGGTGGTGGTGCATGCCTGTAATCCCATCACTCAGGAGACCGAGGCGGGAGGTTTGCCATGAGTTTGAGGCCAACCTCAGTGACATAGTTCCAGGCCAGTCCAAACTACACGCTGAGACCCTGTCTCCAAAAAGAAAGAAATGTAGCCAGGAGTAATGCATTGTACATGCCTGTCATCCCAGCACTTGGGTGGCTGAGGCAGGAGTGAGTCCCAGGCCTGCCTGGGTGATAGAGCCAAGCCTATGTAAAATCAAACAAAACTAAACAAAGCAAAAGAGAATAAATATCGTGCTCACGCAGTTCTGTAGCTTCTTATAGGCAATAGCGGAGAAGTTTAATATGGTCTTTTAAAGTACATGACAATTGCCTTTTTT
>RJWT010036787.1:0-13197 GCA_004365215.1 Cuniculus paca | reverse complement strand
TGTAATCTGTATGCATACTGAGCGGGCAAGTATACTTAGACTTGCTGTAACAGAGTTACCCACTATTTAATTAATTTCAATACTTGTGGTTTACAATTGGGAGATTCCTTTTATCCCATTCATCCCTGAAGGCCCATAGACTAATGTATCTCATATTAATGAAGTTAAATTTTTTCGGGAAGCTTAGGAAAATTCTTAGACTATATTATGTCAAGCCAGGTTTAAGTAAAATTACTTTTCACAGCACATATATTATCCCCTGACATAATATGGAAAATCAAAAAAAGTATGCAATATTTTCTTTAAAAAATATGAAGCGATTTTTCAAACAAATGGACATAACTTTTTAAAACACATTTTTAGGGGGTTAGGAGGTGTGTAAGAATAGCTAACACTTAGTAACTGTATGTCAGACACTGTTTTAAATATTATATGTGTAGATCATCTCACGCACCTTGTTCATAGCTCTGTGTGGAAGAGGTTCCTTTATTTTTACAAAGAAGGACCCAAGGTACTTGGAAAGTAGGGAAGTTGAAAATGGTTAATTATAATTAATGGACTTATTAATTATCTGAACTTATGTAACTCTGTCAAATTTTAGGAACATTGATGTTAATCAATACAGTGTAATTCTTTGTCTGTAAAATATTAAATGTTATTTGGTCAATACTAGTGCTTGAACTATCTACAGAGGTTTTGCAACTAGTTATCCATTTCATCCACACAAAAATCCTTGCTTTCATTTTTGAGGAAGTAGAAGCCAGCTTTGTCCTTCAACCTTGGCAGTCTTGGGCAGCATTGTAAAAGTGGAGAGGCTGACAGGTCTGCTCTCCTTGTTCCTTTACTTTCTCTCTGTTGTTAAAACATTCCCCTAAAACCTTAGCTCTTTTTACGTAAATATCACCTTGCTTTTAGCCATTATCAATGAATATTTCTGGGTCAGACTTCAAAAAATGCTAATATATTCTGTTCTCCTTATTTAGTTTTCAACATAATTAAATTGTTGAAAAATCCTATATTTATAAAAGAAATCACTTTCCATAAAATTCAGTTATCACTAACCTTTAGTTTCAGCAAAAGGTTTCATTTAAAAAGCAAAATAAAATAAACTCAGTATGGTCTATTCTCTGCCTGGCCTGCATGACTAGAGTCCCAGAGGGGAAGAGGAGTAGTAAATGTCACATTTCTTAAAATGAGAAATTAATATCTCCATGCTATGATGGTGAGTTGCATATGAAGAAGTACAGGTGCTAAAAGCCACAAGATAAATTCAAGACACCTTCCAGAAGCGTGAATTTTACTAGGTAGTAATTTAGTACAATAATTTTATATTAAAAAGCGGTTTGCATGAAATAAAGTACAATATTCACACGAAACTGCAGGGATAAAACAAAGACTTGAGAGTAATTTTATGTTTTCACCTTATACCTAAGGTCTTTATGACCACTGTTAGCATATTGCTTGATCAAAAATCTGTGGAAACTGAGAAAAGAATACTCTAAATGCTGACTGAATTAACTATACTCAAATACTGACAGCCTAACAGCTACTATTTTTGATTTCACTTTAAAGATTATATCCAATTAGGTAGAAAAATGAGAAACTATCTCATATCATTCATAGCATCAATATTGGCCTTTGCAATATATAAGATATATATATATATATATCCTACAATATTCTACGTTTTGTGTATGCCATTCACTGGAATTACGATAACAGTCACAACACACTCCCTGTCTAACTGTAGCCTCAAGGCTCAAAAACACTGTTTTATAAGCTAGATGGAGTCGGCAGCATTCAGTAGCCACTTCACTGGCCACCAAATAGTCACTATACAAATGGAAACAAAGTCTCTGAGAATTAGACATATCCTCTATTTCTGAAGAATAATCAATCCTAAGAGAATTTTCAATAAGTTCTCTCTTTTTTTTTTTTTTCCCAGCACTGGGAATCTGAGCTCACGATCTCGCGCTTGCCAGGCAGGTGCTTAGGCCGCTGAGCTTGTTTTTTTGAGACAGGGTCTCACTATGCCGTTCAGGCTGGCCTTGAGCTCACTTTGAGGCCTAGGATGGTCTCAAACTCACAACGATCCTCCTGCCTCAGCCTCCCGAGTACTGGGATTACAGGCATGCGCCACCAGGCCCGGCTGCAGTAAGAAGTTTCGCTACTAACATTTTTTTGCTTGTTTGTTTGTTTGGTACCAGGGATTGAACTCACAGCCTTGCACTTGCCAGGCAGGCGCCATGCTGCTGCACTACTAACCATTTGAATCATTATAAATGAAGACCTGTGAAGACCAAAAGCACTCACATCTGTAGTTTTGCCAAACAAACCATTTTTTTTCTCTGATTCTTTCAGACCATGTAGATAAAACCTGATCTGCATACATGTATGTAATGGTTTGGCCAACGACACATGTCCGTTTTCAAAGTAGGCCCTTCTCTTGCTGTAACAAGCAAGAGCAATTTTAACAGAATTTTCTTTTTGAAAACTATGCTTTTTGGTTGAGAAAAATCAACATGCTCCAGAAGCACCACTCTATGTCTTCAATAGCCAGTGAAGTTAACCTGTCTTTATGATTCATCTCCCTTCATCTAACAGCTTCCTTCTCAACCAGGCTTCACATTATTAACAATTCAATGAATTAATAATTTAATCAAGGAACCTATAATCAAAGCTGTGGTTTGGAAATAAGTTGTTTTTATCCCCCAAAGAATTCCTGTGTTGGCAGCCAGGTCTTCAGCATGGTGATTTTTAAGTAGGAAGATCTAGTATGAGGTGTGTAGGCCATTAGGGTTTTGACCTTTGGAGGGATTAAATTTGTTCTCATGGAACCCTTGAGTTAGTTCTTCTGAGGTGGTTACTTTAAAAGGAGCAAGTCTGAACCCTGCCCCTTACTTGGGCTTCCTATTAGATGATACAATCTTTTTATACACAATACTCTCACTACAATCTTATTCAGTGTACTACTAATACGATTAGATACTATGATTAATTAAATGGTTTTTATTAGGTTCCTATGATATTCTATGTTTTGTGTATGCCAACCACTCGAAATACAATAATAGTTACAACGCAGTCCCTTGTCTAACTGTAGCCTCAAGGCTCATAAACACTGTTTTACAAGTTAGATCTGTTTTTCTATAATAATGATCTAGAACACATGAGTTGTGAGACCACTCCTATGGACTTCTGCCAAGACTAGAGTACAGACATGTTTAAGGAAGAATCCTATCTCTTTTTAACTTCCTTTTCTGGTTTGTATCATTGCACAATAAGAAAAAGAAGACCAAATAAATAGCAGTCCTCTTAAAATTAAAAGCAAGTGATAGGGAGGGGATAATGCTTCTATTTGCACTGTACCATTGTACTTTTTCAAAGATATAAACCAACAGCGACCAAAAAGCTGACCAGAAGGAAGAATACAGTTCTTATATATTGTCTACTGTATAATTTCATTTCTTCCACCTAACCTGATCCACTATTGTCAGTGTTTTTAGTCTGCTCCTTGTACATCTCAGATACCATTGAAGAAGAGAAGAAAATGGAGAGAGGGAGAGAGTGCAGGATAGAGAGAAGTAGCAGTCACTCACAGGCACTTGGAGTCTTCTTTCAGCTAAGACTAGTTCATGTGGCCCACAGGATGTACAATGCCCTAGAGGCAGTCTAAACCAGCACGTAGCCACCGTAAGCAAGGATGCCAGTGAAGTGATGAAGATGATTTCCTTTCTCTCTACTCTAGACAGCACATTATTCATGCTGTTGCTGGCACCAGAGGATAAATTAGTCTGTCTGCATATTCTTGGCAGTACAGAAGCTATAATAGCAAACTAAGTTATACAACATTCTGAATGAAATGCAACAAGGCATGTAATAGGCCAAATCAACTCCAAAGTTAAGCTTAAGAAAAAGTCCTCAGGTCTCACGTTGTGTGTTTGTGTGGCATAATCTACGTTCTATTCTGAAATAAAATCAACTCAAGAGCAACTTTGACATTAAAAATCACCTGCATCACAGTGAGTTCCATCACACAGACAATTCACAGTGAATAACATGGTTTAAGGGAGGATTAAAATAAATTATTGCAGGAAACATGTGGCTGTCTGATTAATTCATCATGATCACTGTCTTCTTAATTAATTGTTGAACAAAGAAATAATTATACTGTTGAGACACTTTAAGTGTCAATTAAATAGTATACAGCAATGGATTAGTAGTCATTTAGATAAATAAATAAATAAATAAGGTTCTCCTGTTGAGATTTTCAGATTACGTTGCTCTAAAAAAAAATATGGCTAATATTAAAAGTGATCATCACGATATTCATATTACTTTTAAATAGTAGTCTACAGTTTTAATTATTACTTTAATGCAAATTCTGTTTGTTAAATTACAAAAAGTATTTGCCATGATTAGGCATGTTTCTGTGTTTTTAAAAAACTGTACTTAAATCCTCATTAACACTAGATCCTCAATTCATTTTGCACCTGCACAGAGTTGTTTGCTTCACAAACATATCAGCCTCAAAAATCATTAATAGTTATTCTCAAAGAATAAAATATAATAATCTGAAGCAAAATAAAAACAATGTTTTGCAGGCATTAACCGCAGATCACTTAAACTTGCTTTTATTAAGAATAAGGACACACAGTCAGGATTAGATGGTATTGTATAGGCATTTTTGATAGCAGCTTGCAAAAACAGAGTAAGAAATAATAAGGTAAAACTTAATTAGCAATTTTACTTCCTGTGCACACTTAACATCATATTCTCCAAGTAAGTTTTTGCCTAGAAAGATAACACCGAAGAATTTTACAGACATTTGGATGGACAGCAATTTCCTGAAGCCTCAGTAAGAGTGACAGGAAAGGAACAGTTCATGGTGACCAGCAATAAGTTGTTTTACTCTTCAGCCATGACATGACTTCATGGTAGAAAATGGTGAAAATTTGGGGAAAAATAGAGTTAGAAGCTTTTTAGAAAAGAAAAAAAACCACTAAAATTAAGAATACAAAGGTAATAGTATCTTCAAGTGCAATACCCAGTTTAGACTTAAATGTTTAACTGGACCAGCACTTCAAACTTGCCACAGCACTAAAATAAACACATCAACTGCAGGCACAAAGCTGATTCCTCTCAAAAATTATTCTTCAGAGTAAGGAAATTCCACTATTTATGCCGTTACCTGGTCCAGAAATACACAGATGACACTCAATTCTACCCTTCCTCTCACATCCTACATTCAGTCACTAAAACACCAATGCCCACCCCCCAAAGATTCTGGCACTGCCCACTCGCTTCTGTCCCTAACACCTCTATCCAGATGGAACCAGGGTCTGCGTGGTCTGTCTTCTGATTATTGCAGGAATTGCTTTCTAGTTCCCTCTTTCTCAAAGTGTTTTTTTTTTTCTCTACTCCATTCCCCACAGTCAAAGCGATCACTTGAAATGCAAATGTGATTAATAGGCTATGTTATTGGAACACATAAAACTTTGCTTTTAGGTCCTTCCTAACCTGGTCTCACCTGCACCAGATTGGTTTCTCACTCACCTTTCCCTTACACCATAGGTTGGATCCTGCACAATGCCTCCATGCTTTGATGAACTAACGACTCTTTCTATTATCAACAACAGTTTTATCTCTATTTCTAGTATTTTGAAAGCTTTCCATTTAAAAGGCTCATTTTAATAAGTAGTTAGAAACAGGCTGAACTGAGTGGAGGAACTCTGATACCCACACGGGGAAAATTTCTTTATTCTTAGGTGACATGTTTAACCTTACCTGTAATTTACATAGATGTGAGTAGCCTATTTGGACAAGCCTCACATTGACTTATTAAATTTAAAGAATCCTAGGATATGAATCAAAATCAAAATAATTCTCAATTTTGTTTTTTTCTCTCAGACTACACTCACAGAAAACTTGTTTTTCCAACAATTATACACATTTTTTCCTTCTTTACCAAAGCGTACAACCAAAAGTTAAATATTCTCATAGTTTCTGCATACGTAGGAAAATGGATGCCCTCTGAGCCCATAATATTATGTAAAACTATCAGACACACAAGTTCAAACACCACACTGTTTCTCTTATATGAGAAACTCACAGTAAAAATAAAGAGCAAATAAAAGGTAGATAATAGAAAGTAGAGAACTAGATCATCTTCAAAGGGGGAGGGGATCAAGAGTTAGCCGGAAGGAAGGGATAAGTGATGGAAAGGAAGGAATTGGGATTGTTGTGTACATGCGCAAATCCCACACAAGTAATGCAAACAAGCACGTCCAAAAATAGAGGAAAGACTGGTTGTCGGGGAGGAGGGGTTTAAAAAATTATGTATTATGTACATATACCAACTTCCCACAAAGAAGGTAAAAATTATGTGCTATGCACATGCACTAATGGACTAAAGCAATAAATAAAAAGAAGTTAAATGAAAAACAATCTAGAATATAAATTTATTTTCCATTTAACAGCATACTAAAAAGTCCAATGCTTCTAATTTTGAATCTCTGTGTAAATGTAAATGAAATTCAGTTAATTTCACTCAAAACATCTTTATGGCAATGGCAATTCATCAAAACACAATTGTAGAATACTTATTTTAAAGACATAAAATCATACTTTAGGAAAATGTAATAGAGAGCTAGAGATACAGTTCAGCAGCATGGCATCTGTCTGGCAAGTGCAAGGTCCTGGTACCAAAATAAAATGAAATGAAATAAAAAATACTTAGAGATATCTGAAAGGAAAGGTATATTTTCTCAAATAAATACTTTTTTTTTTTTTTCGAGACAAGGTCTCGCTTTGTAGCCCAGGCTGGACTCAAACAGCAATCCTCCTGCCTCAGCCTCCCAAGGGCTGGGATTACAGGCATGGGTCACCACACCTGGCTTGATTAAATATTTTGGGTAGATTGTTTCATCTCCTGTTTATAGTTTATTAGTGATATGTTTCATATCCCAACAAGGCAGAAGTTTGAGTATTAATGTTTCATACATGGGTTAAAAATAGAGCTGTCATAAATATTCACTAATTGTAGATAATTTATGAAATATTTTTCAAGATAGATTCAGTTCTAGTCACATGTAGAATAAATCAACATAGCATCAACAAGATTCAAAAAATCAAATGGGAATTAAGTTCAGATATATGAAAATTAGTGATGAACTCCATTTTAACCCAGGAGATGCTGATGAATCATATTTTCCTCAGTATTCGGAAAATAATTTTCTATTAAAATTTTTAAAAGACGTCTTTTAAATAACTAGCCTGAACACACACAAGAAGGCATATTACTAAGTACAAAGTTTCTATCTCAGTGAAAGTCTACAAATTTAATGTGAATTGAATTTATAATTGTTGAAAAAGAGGCTTAACATTTAGTTTCTATGAAACATTTTTCCTCTGAGAATTAATCCCTGAGTAATCTGAAGAAGACTTTGCTATAGCTAATTTCTTCAATGTCTGTGTTTCCTCGACTCATGAAATGACCTTTGGAAAGTAATTTACTAAATGTGTACATAGTTCAGTGCCCTCCACTGACTTCTATTTTCTGATAAATACAGGAATGCAGCCTAACCCCTCAAGATGTCATCATTAGAATCAACTACTAACAGCATCACTAATAAATACAGCTTTTTTGTGTATTCACTTGTACTCGCTCTGTAAACAGGCAGCAAGTTTCTCTGGTAGCAGGCATTGTTCCTGCTCTATGGGATGTTTATATTCTGCTCTTGGCACTGTTTGCTTGGTTATTTTCAGCTTTTTCATCTCATACTGAAGTGACTATATTGAATATTTGACCTCAAAGACTTCATATGTTGTCAGTTTTTTTCTCAAATTGAAAAAATTCAAATTCAATAATTAAATTTGACAGATTCATCCTACTGGTAATTTTCTATTTAATCATAGTAACAATTTTTGTCTTCATTTTTATTTTTCATGTCACTGATGTTCAAATTCAGTAATTTACCATGACGGTCATTAATTTGCTAGTCTATAATACCTTGCTCAATAACCTGTTGTAGTATTAGGAAATTTATCTTACAGAAGAAATGTTTATACTGATTTTAACAATAATTTGTTCAGATTTATCATCAAGACTATAAAGTTCAATTTAAAAAAATGAAATTAACCAAAATTACAATAACAAAACTTTTCAGATGCTGATTTAAATAAAAATCCTTGAACTCAATATCAGAATGGTATATGAAATTCTCACACTCTTGGAAATCCTTTTAAAAAAGAGAAAAAGTAAAATGAGATTCTGCTCCTTTCGAAAAAAAATACAGGCAAGAAATACCAGTAAAAAATATGAGTTAAATATTAAAGCCATTTCTTACAATACTTTTGCTAGAGATACTATTAGCTTTCTCTTCAAGGTGAGAGAAAAGGATGCCAAGATCTGAAGAGTTAGACTGTTTTTCTTCAAATACAGAAGAATTGTTGCCTTTAAGGCTGCAACTTACACTAGAATTTTTAGTAAGTCCTAATCAATCATGACTCTTGAAAGCAGAGGTTACAATATGAGATGGAAGTCAGACTGTGACATGCACTTTCCAAAAACCAGCACTAACTGCAGGTCTCTAAGGGAACTCATTTTCTTTCTCTTTATAGAGAAAGAGAGGGAGAGAGAGGAAGAGAGGGAGGGGACTCAAATTCCCAAAATCTTACTTTTGTATATAAATAAGATGAATCCATTTTATAAAAATAAGAACATTTTGCAGACTGCCTTAATGATTGAATGCACTCGAAAAAAGCACAACATAAGGCCTGGAAAACATTGACAGATTAACATGACCCTGTTTTAAAGAAGACACTAAGAATAACATTAGCTTTAAATGAACACCAACAGATGTTTTACAGAATTGTGCATAGTATTGACCACAGATTACAAGATAAAACTGATTTTGATTAGGATGAGTGCAGTGTATGCACATTAATTTTCTATTTCTATTCATTAGTCAAGGAAAATAATTGTTTTACTCACATAAAAGTTAACAAATGGCAATGTTTTTACAAGTGAAAATACCTAACAATAAGTAATCAGCTGCAAGGAAATAGACACCTAGCAACCTATAGTTCTAAGTAAACAAATGGCTGAGTAGAATTGTTTACAATTCTTTTATGGACTGCAGAATCTTTTGTTTTTTCCACAGCAGTATTAAGGAAACAAATAATTCGTCTCCTAAATTCTTTTCTGTATCCCGCTCTCCATCTTTATTTTACTATTCACATATAGTGAGCTGAGAAGTGAGATGAAAAAGATCATTATGAAATGAGATCAGAAGATACCACCCCAATACAATGTGTGCCATCTACCATGAAGATTATTAACAGCTGAAGCTACCTGAAAATCTGCAGACATAGAGAAGCTCTCTGTCCTCCTCTGACATTCCTAAATGGGGGACATGAATTTTCCTTTGTAAACATGACATGAATTTCCTTTTGTGAAGATAACCCCTTTCCTGTACAAGAAAAAAAAATAATGACTCTGGAGATGTCTCATCATAGATTTGATTGAACATAAGAAATCTTATGAAGCAACATTTATTTACCCTGCATAACCTTAGCACCTTCCATTAATCTCCTTCATCCGAGAGTTGGAATTCCTTTTTTTCCTTTTTTTCCTTTTATCGCTTTTTCAAAATTTATCACATTTTGTTAAACTGACAGAAGTCCCTGAGGCTAGCCACTTCCTTTGTTTTTCATTTTTCCTTCAAACCTCTTTTAACATAAAAGTGTTACTAATTTTGGAAGTAATTTCTATCGCTAGTCAGTTTTTTGTCAGATTCTCATGCTTCTGGAACAAAAACTAAGAAGCACAGAAAGATTTTTTTTTCTAGACCATACTGTTTTACTAAGGGGTTATGTAGTATCAATTTCATGAGAAAACTAAAACATTGTCAAATTTACATAATTTTGAAAATTTTCCCTAGTACATTCCATGTTAAGTATGAGATCTTTAAAGTTTAGTTTTGAAAATTGTAATGCAAAAGATGTCTTTCATAGTGCAAATCATAATTCCAAAAGACACAATTCCAAGTGCTATAATCATGAATGTTAAAACTCTGAAAGATCAAAATTCCCGAAGTCCAAAATATATAAAGAAAAAAACTCTGAAAATCACAATTTTGAAAAAATAAATTCCTAAATGTTAACATTTTGAAAGCTAACATCCCAGAAACCACAATTCTTATTGAGAAGAAAAAAAAAAAGTTATATAAAAGGGGCAAAAAGCTAATTTCTGACCAAGGAATTTTAGTTTTACACAAATTATTTAATCCTGTACTACTTCTACCTCATTATACATAAGACTATGCTTGCCTTCAAAACCTTGTCTTCATCAGAAAATAAAAATAATTCAACAAGCTTAGCAACCTTCTCAACCAAAGATGCTCACTGGTCTAAAATCTCTGTTTTATCAAAATATATTAAATGGTAAACTATTCTTGTTTAGGAATTTGACTGTCCTAAAAGATAAAGTTGTATATTTTAACCAGTAAATCCCACATGGAGAAACTAATACATGATGTATTTTGGCTAATGGATGGTATTTTCAAAACTGTCCTCACTGCTTTTTATCAAATATATACAATTTGTGCCCTGTTAGATCTGAAAATTCTTGAATTCATCCCCTCTTTTATATCTTAATGACTGGAAAAAACAAAGCTCAGTATAAACATTTACTTGATGAGTTGGTGAGTTTTACAGAAGGAAATGAACTTCCATTAAATCCTGCAACCATAAAAACAAATTGGAATTAGGTGGTGGTTGAAGCTTCTAAAAAAGAATTTCAAGATGTTAGCAAAATTTTTTTTTCTTTTTTTTAACTTTCCCCAGCGCCTTTGGCAGAAAATTCCCATAAGTGTATATAGCAACAATGAAAACTTCAGTTTTAAAAATGTTATTTCTCTGCATTGACATTCCTTGGACGCTATGATATTCTGGGAGCTTTCAGTTAATTAAAGCACATTCAACTGAAGAAAACCAGTGACATTACTTACTGATTTGAAAATAGTTGTATGTTCAGTAGAATAAGAAAACAAATGATTGCTGTTCAATCACTAGGATTGGTTCAGCCAAATTTGCGGTATGTATGTGAGTGTGTGTATAATGGGTTTCCTCATACCCAAAGCAACGAGGAAACATGGGCAAGAGGTTGGGAAAATTTATCAGGGGATGCTCTTGTTGGCATTAATTGTATATCAAATTATACAAGAATTTCAGAAAGGGTAATACCATGTAGAAAACGAATCTGAACATATTCTCTGAGGAAAGTCATGCCTTCAACCCAAGTCATTGCAATGCAAGACCTTGAAATGTTATTAATGATAGTGAAAGTCATCCTGCTGTCACAGAGCACCTTTGGGTAACTACCCTTAATCTATCTTGAAATGAACTTTCTCATAGTCGAATTCTCTTTTTAGCTTTTTAATTTTGTTCTCTTTAATTTTTTCCTACTATTTTAAGTTACCAATGTTATTTGATTACACTTTACTATGGCCTGTATTTCATCTTTGCATCACATCCAATTCAGGAGATAAAACTATGGAAAGATTTTGTGAAAGTTCTCATTCATTTTGCAACTTGTTTTTGCAAGTTTGACCTCAAGACAGTGCCTTATCATGCTGTTGAATTTATGTGCAAGTACTGTGTTTGTGTGTAGTAAAAATGCCAAAATTTTCTTAATAAATGAAATAAATGAAAAGATACCCTTCTAATACATTTATATTTATGAAAAATGAAATTTCTTGATACCTTTTTCCTTTGGGAAACTGCAGATGTGGTGGTTACCTATCAAGGATTTTGATGGATTTTGTCAAAGGACTTAAAGTGTCAGTCACAACCTATGTCCATAGTTATAAAATTGGGTGCAGAAAATTATCAACCACATGCATTTATGTATTTCATTTTTTGACTTGTTCCTTTATTAATATCATTTTTCTGCTCACTGTCATTCTTCTTTCCATGGGACTGCTGTTAGCATACCTGATTGCTTATGCTTGCAAACAGTTGTCTTTGCAAAGAATTGTATGTTACTGACTATTGTATAAAGCCCTATGATGTGCTCTGTTATGTTTTTATATGATTCTCTTGTGAATCTTTTTTTAAAAAAAATAAATAAATGCCCTTTAAGTTAAAAGAAATTCCAGAGTTATATTTTTGGGATTTTGAACTTTCAGGGTTTTATACATCAGGGATTTCAAACTTTAAGTATTTAAAACTTTTAAGATTTCAACATTGAGATTTATACTATTTGGAGTTGTACCTTTAGGTATTATATCTAAAAAGGTTTCATAAATGTTCAGAATTTCTTCCCTGTAGAAGATAGGAGCTAATAAGTCTAACAAACTCATAGAATCATCAATTTTTATATTGTTCATTAACAAAAATATCACTCAATTAGCATTGAGGGTATACTAAAGAGAAATCATCAACTAAATTTGGTTGATATATTCCCTAATAACTTCATTTCTATGTGAATTCTGTCCTAAGTTCACTTTTTAATAAAACAAATTCTGACCAAAAGATAATTCTATAGTAGAATTTCAAAGGTTAATTTTCATATAAATAGCTGAATATTTGAAGGAAATTTAAAGTCTTGCCCTCATAGTAGTTACAATATCTTTTTGTATTTACATCTAATAATTGGTGATAATGTATGTAGTGAGAATGTATTTATTTTGGGAAGATTTGATTTTCTATGAGAAAATTGCAGACCATAAAAATACAAACTCTTTTTTAGATTATTATTTTTTTTTTATGAGCAGGATATATTTATTGAGAGAAAGCTTCCATCTGAAAGAGAGACAGAAGGGGTGCCAAGTGGGTTGCCAAAGGTTCTGGCTTTTCAAGAGAATTTATAGAGTAAAACCATGAGGTGAGATGGGTTCAAGATGGGGACAACCTGGGAACTCGCAAGGCAAACGAGCACGAAGTGCGACAGAACTATAGCCAACAAACAAGATTAATTGTTCAGGTAAAATTGACCAAATCAGGGATGAATAGGGAAGCAAGTCACTAGCAAGTGAGCATTCTTAAGGATCAGTGACTCTTCCTATAGGGGATTGGGATGGTCAAGGTGATCCATACCTATTTAGAATGTCAATCCCTGATGTTTCCACTTAGGGTGTGGTTGTATTTGTTTTGCCTTTTGTCTTGAGAGCTGGCTTACAGTGGGAGGTGTCTGTC
>RJWT010036786.1:0-13190 GCA_004365215.1 Cuniculus paca | reverse complement strand
TTGAATTTATAGCTTTTCTTTTGAATGGGGGAAGGGTTTTGTTTTTGCTTGTAGAGGACATAGTGATTTTGTGATTTTGTGTTACAGTACCTCTTTACCAAGGACTGGTAGCTTATAGGAATGATTATCAGTATGTGTTTGACTCTTCTAAAGGGAAACTGAAGCAGCAAGTTAAATAATTGATTAGTCAATGAGCTGATTAACTCAGTTAACCTGAATGCTTTTATATTTTGCAAAATGTATAACTGAGGACCTTGCATGAAAAATACATTCAAAATTGTGAGCCAGCAGAGAAAAATACAAGTTCAACTTCCACTAAAATAAAGAGATTCTGACACGATTATTCATATAGTTGCTTACATGATTTTGTGAAGAGCAGTTTCAAGAAGACAAATATGAAACTGATTTCACAGAAGGTTTGAAATGCCCACCAAGAAATGGCTTAAACACTTAACGGTAGCATGATATAGCAGGCTGAAGAGAAATGATTACTACAAGCTAAACATTTTAGGCTAAACAGTTTTGAACCTTGCCTTCTCTTTTGCTGTCACGTACCCTCTAACGTGTGACAAAGAAGAGGGAGATTCTTACATTTTGTGAACTCTCTCTCCAGAGAGACAGTACACGTGACCTCAGATAAAGTTTCTTATATTTATGTGTATCAACACACAGTCACATTTTTGGCTTTCTATTAAGTAATGCTTTACATTGAAAGGAGGAGTAGAAGAAGAGCTTTTATGAATCTTAAACAAAGCTTGAAAAACATGCCCCAATCCCCCAACCCCAGTGATAAGGGGACCCATGACTCAAGATTTGCAGAATGCCTGGGCTGGCTCTGACGAGAAGTTAGCCCCTTTAGGCAGTGCCAATAAACTGAGAACTGCTTTGATGACCTGATTTGCACATGTGACATGCAAGGTACAATTGTTAATCTTCTAAAATAATTCTGAAAATTCAGGGTCACCTTCCACTAGGTAAATTTTTTTAAATTCTTACAATCATCATATTGCAGACAGAAAGCTAAGGCGCTAGGCATTGCAGTTGACGTTTAGAACAGTAACGACAGTAATTTTAAAGCCAAATGAAAAGACTGATCATTCGAAATACGAGACATCTTTCTAAATCTCACAGAAGCCCAGATGCTCTCATTTAGCCATGGCTGCGAGGTGCAAAGATCAAGTCAAAGCAGGCAGACAAGGCCCTGTGTGGCCCTGACCAGAGCAGGCCCATTTTTGCACAGAGGGATCTGCATCTGGAAAGGTGGAGGATTGGTGTCAGAGAGCACTTGGCACTCTGTATCACAAAGAAAAGGGAACATGTCCCAAATGAAAACTGTAAGGACCAATGTTACACAGTGGTCTTCTTGACTTTCCTTTCCATCCAGACCATACTCCAACTTGGGAAGACATAAAATGCACACTAGTATTTAGAAGCTTCTATCAGATGAGAGGCTTCTGTTTTGTTTTTGTTTAACATAGATAGGAGAGATGTTCACGTGCATGACAAGCTAGCTCTGGCAAAATGGAAATGACTGGAAGGACAATATGCAGAGTGACTGAAAAAGCCTCTCAGGAGGGACTCGTTCAATCTTTTCTGATAGACTAAGGGAACAAGGGAGAAGACAGACTGAAAAAGCGGAATGGGTTAGGACCTGGTTAGTCACTGCACTTGGAGGTGAGGTTTAGGAAATCGTCTAAATAAAACAACTGTCCCAACATGAAGCTGTTAACAAAGACAAATAATTGGGAGGGAGGAGAAAGTGTAAGATAATCCGTTCAATGTTTGGTGGGTTGGTTAAGGTGTCACTAGAAATTGGGTGACAGCTGGAAATTTCAGGCTAACGCTTAGACTAGAGAGGGAAGTTAATTTTGGAAGTCCTTAAATATATGTACTAGATAAAGCTACAGGAATTGAAATCATTTTGAGATAAAATTAATTTCTTAGGAGAAGGAAAGAGGGCCTAGTAATAATTTTTTAGAAGACTTACGTAAAGTTGTTACACCAGGAAGAATCAGGGGCATAGAAAAGAATAGGGAAAAGGAGAAAAAATACACACAAGATTGTTCAGATAGTTATACAGCTAGTTTCTCTTAGTTCATTGAAAAGAAAGGTTTGTGCTAATATTGTTTGGACAATATTTCATGCCTATATCTTGTACTCTGAATAGCTACTATGAAGATAATACACAATGTGTTAATTATTGTTACTGTCCCACTAACCTGTTTTGAAACTGTTTATTTTTATTTTTCTCTTTAAAATAAAATAAAAAAAATAAATTTTAAAAAAGAAAGGAATAAAGTTATGTCACGAAAGCAAAAAGGGAGATGGAAGGGAAGTGATGGGAGCATTGGAGAGCAGGACTTGCTTGCTCTAAGATAGGAAAGAGACCCAAGGGCAAAAATAGAGGCAGATCCGAGGAGGAGAGCTTATTCCTCACAACGGATTTAATCATGTAAAGGATTTAACCTACATTGTCACCAAATTTGTATTAAAAAAAGAAACAGAAAAAATCAATTCATGGATCTTATTGGCCAGAGCAAGACTGAAGGTCAAGGTGAGTGGGGCTATGACTTAGACTGGTGAAATTATAGTACTGTGTGGGCGATGCGGGGAAATAGTTCAGTAATTAAAGGCCAAGTATAACTACCCAGGGAAAATAATATGGAGATACAGCTTACGGGTCTCTAGTGCAGTCTCTGAGCCAGAGGGAATGAGAGGAGAGAGAGACAGGAAGTTATACTGAATAAAATTTCCCCATAAGGTCAACATTGGACTTAACCACTGAATTTGATTCGGTTCTTGTCCAACTCAGTTTGCTGCCAGAATTGTGGAATGAATTAAATTCGTGAACCGAGGTACCACTGTATAAAGAGGATGTTGAGAGTGAGTTATCTCAGAGGTACTGTGTGCAGTAGAGCAGTGTAAGTGAGGAAATTCTTGGGCCGGTTGGACCGAGCTGGATCTTTAAGAACTAGTGAAGTTTTTAATGGTGGAGTAGAGGAGGATATTTTGCGGCCAAAGTCAGAGAAGAATCAGGGACAAGCTGAAAGGTATTCATGAGCCCCAGAGGAGGGGGAGGCCCAGCTGGCGAGGAAGAAAAAGGTGTGAACAGTGATCTGTCCAGAACCACAGCTGCATGCTATAGCGTAAAAGAGACAGAGCCATAGATGGAGCTCATTATAGAGGGTTTGCAGGCCAGTTATGGGGAGAGTTTTAATCCAGTGGACAGCTGGGGATCACACATAATTAAATACCAAGCAGAGGAATGACATGAGGTCAGGGATGCTTGTGACACATTTACCTGGACAGAGACCATGGAGGAGGTTGCAGAGAGGAAGGATCTGGGCCCAAGGTATCATTGAAGAGGCTCTGAGATGGAAGGCTTGAAGCCAGAGCTTCGGAGCAGTGACCTGAATAGAGACCGCTTCAGTTGTGAGATAGCGGGATTCAATGACAGTAGATACGGGACGATACGGAAGGCAGAGTTCAAAGGTTCCATCCGTTGAACGGAGCAGAGTCCTGCACTGAGCAAAGGGAAGGACCTCGAAAGGAGGAGAGTGTGGGGGTGGGGAGAGGGAGCAAGGAGCCGCCTGAGCTTCTTGTTTGTACTGTGGAGAAAATAAGTGTTTTATGAAGCCACAGGAGTCACAGAGGATCAACTTGGTGTTTTTTGTTTGCACTGTGAAAAAAAAAAGTTTCTTATGAAGCCACAGGATGTCAAAAGCACATAAGCAGGGTAATTATCATGCTTTCTTTTATTAAAATGGACATGCACCAGAGCTGTGCATTGTGAGAAAGTGTCAGCAGCAGACCGGCCTGGCAGGAAGAAGTCAGATGTTGGGTGGCTCATTTGGTTGCTTGGACAGAAAACTTCTGGTGAGCGGGCTCTGTTAATGATGGCTGTGGTCCAATTAAAAAACCTTGAAGAGTGGATAATATGAAAAAGACCACTTAATCACACCTTGATTTTTTTCATTCCCAGCTGCACATGGGTAGCCGGCACCATGCTGGGAACACTAGCTTTGATTGCAAAGCATAAAATTTTTACGGGCTCTTTTTTTCCTACTAAGTTAAAATTTGGGGTCTTTTCTATGTTGCATTGGGTAATAATCCAGGAGAATATATTCGAAAGTGCATAATTGGATCCAGTTAAAATATTTTTTAAAAAACCATTTTTGATGGTTCCTACTTACTTAGGCTGTGGAAAAAATGTAGATTAATGAATATTTTAAATGAAATTTACTGTGTAATAGATTTAAAGCTGGGCTAGATAGATCAGTAGTAACTACAAGTAATGAAAATAATTCTTGAAATGGTTGTTTCATGGCAGAAATATGACAGTCTTTTATTATATTTTTGGAATTATTTTTTTCTAAAATATTTCCTTTAGCTTTATTTTTATGGAACTGGAACATGCCTTTTAAGAGCATGCTGTTTTATAATTATATGGAAATATGCTACACAAGGGAGAAAGGGCTCTTGCTATTAGTAGCTTTTGCTCTAATTATTGGACCATCAA
Source organism: Cuniculus paca (assembly GCA_004365215.1). NCBI lineage: Eukaryota > Metazoa > Chordata > Mammalia > Rodentia > Cuniculidae > Cuniculus > Cuniculus paca. Next base: position 8,671 of record RJWT010036786.1, on the reverse strand, counting down.
AAATGAGAATAAACGTTGCCAGTCGCGGCTTGCGTTTTCCTGTGTAGAATGTGATTCACAGACTCTTTTTACCATGTCGAGTGTGATTTTACCGAAATTTTTATTTTGCTTCTATATTTAGAACCTCTGGTTGCTTGGTGGACTCCAAAGTCACTGAAATCCCTTTCCTCATTCTTAGTGGGCTCAGCGGTAGCTGTAGTACATCCGTTTCCTCCAACTGCCTTAACAAATTACCAAAAACCCAGTGGCTTAGACAGATGAAGACATATTCTTTCACAGTTCTAAAGGGTAGAAGTGTGGACAGCAAGTGTCGGCAGAGCCATTCTGCCTCCTGACGCTCCAGGGAGAATTCATCCTTGCCTTTTGCAGTTGCTGGTATCTCCGGGAACCCATGGTGTCCTGCCTCTATCTTCACATGGTCTTCTTCTGTCTCTATTTCCTCTGTGTCTCCATACCCAAATTTCCCTTTATTTTCATTTGAAAGGACGCGTGTTCCTGAATTCAGTGCTCACTCTAAATCCCGGATAATTTCAACCTGAAATCTTGAACTGATCACATCTGTGAAGACACCATTTTCAAGTACAGAGACATTCTGAAATTCAGGGCTGACATAAATGAGAAAGGCTCAATATCAAACCCAATACAAGTGGTCATAATAGTGCCTCAGGCTTATATTATTTTACATTTTGAAAACCGTCAGCCAGCCCAGCTGTAGAGGGGAAGTTCTGCTGGAGTGAGTGGCCAAAAATGTGGAGACCTCAGGACAGCACAGGAAGTGGTCTGGCAGTTGAGGTGTCCCTCCGGCTCCTGAGTTCCATGGAGGATTTACTGGATAGACTTGCAGCAAGATCCTTGGCCTTGTGTGTGTCTCCAAGGCCTCCTGGTTTTTCTATAAATGAGAACATAATAATCCCTCCAGTTAGCTAACCCCAATTCACCACATGCTAGACTAAAGGAAAAAAAGGATAAAATGAGTGTGGAGCTTGGAAGCAAAGCAGTTTAGCTTTCCATTCAAATGCGGTTACACAGTCATTAACAAATATTGTGACTAGCACCTTACACTTGCATGGTATGTGTTTTCTCATTGAGCCTCACGCATGCCCGCAAAGTAGGCAGGTGAACTGGGATCCACACACACGTGAAAAAACACGAGGCTCGTCAGAGAGTTCAGTGTTTTTGAACATGTGCTTGGTTCCAGGTTCTGGTTAGATGGTCCATGAGCCAGAAACAAAGCCAAGGCCTTGCTGACCACTGGCCCAGCGGCCATCAATGACATCACCCGCCGTGTGCGGTAGTGATCACAAACAGCTTTTCAATTTACCATTTGGTGCCTCAAACAGTTCATACATATGTTGGGAATAATAATAGTAACTGCTTCTGTGGTTTGTGGGAAAGAGTAAATTGGTTTACATCAATAAAGCATTTAGAACAGTGCCTGGTATATAGTGATTATCCAACAATATTCAATTATTATCACTGCACTCAAGGTTCTTCAGTGAGGAAGAGTATATGTGAGCCTTAACCTCAGGGCGGTGATTATGATTAGTAATAACATGCTCATATAGTACTTTCCAATCTTCTTTTCAGACCTCTCAGAGCCCCTTTAGTTTAGTCAATAGAAAACTAGAGTTGAAAGAAGCTAAGGGACTTGTTCAGGCATAGAAAATGACAGAGTTGTGGACTCGACTCTAGTTTTTCTGTATTATATTTCATGCTTTGTATAGTAGAGCAGAGTGAAAAATCTGGAGGCTCTGCAATAACTTTATCAAAGGCTCACAGATAGGAAAAACTGAAGCATTGTGTGCAAAATGGAAAATGCACTGATTTTGAAGCTCAAAATCTTCCATTCTAGCTCTTCTCTGCCATCTGAGCTGGAAAACATCACAGATGCTTTTGTAAAGTCAGCTGACTGTTAATGAGATGAATCCTCACCGCTCAAGCCCTTGTGATGTGTTTCAAGTGGTAGAGCTCTGAGTTGTAACATGCAACTTCTTCTTTTTGCTTGCTGCCTTTGTGTTTTTTGGAAACCTGCAGGGTCTGGCTTGTGGAGAAAACGTGTTTGTATAAGATGCCGGCTGCCATGTGTCAGGGAATGTCCCCATATGCTGCTGTTGGGCTTTTAAATGTTGATACCACGAAAATATGATGTGATTAGACTTGGGCAGGTGCCTGAAATAGACCACCCATTGTATTTATTTTGCTGCCAAACAGATCAGTTTCACTTGAAAGGCCTGGAACTTGCTTGATAGTGAATAATTCACGTTTCATTTTAAATGCATGCTGAGTCGTACTGCAGTGTCCATCCTGAAGATCACTTTCTTGGTACATATTTTTTCAAAAACCTTTGTCAATGGTATTTGGAGGATTTGCTTAGATGAAAAAACAAATCTTCATTAAATTTCTGAGGGAAAAGAGAATATTTTTTAAAGTTTACTATGTGCCTTTAAACAGCGTTCAGAATTATCCCCCTGAAGAATGATCAATTCTGTACCTTTGCTCGAGTTTGTCTCCTGGATCCAGTGACTGAAATCTGCCTTATAGCTTTACCTCTTGCCCTACTAGATATCCTTCTGTATTTCTTTCAGGAACTCTTCTCACTCCCAGGAGACCCAGATCATACACTGCATGACACATACTCCGGCAGTGCACGATGACTTGGAATGTGCATCCTGTCTCACTGACGTAGGCATACCTGGCTTTTCCTCCTCTCCCAACTCATCCTCTCCCTGACTACTGAGCTACAAGTTTCTGGGACCTCAGGTCTCATTCAGATCAAGTGGAGGAACAGGAAACTGACTCAGAAGGACAACTTTGGTGTTATTCTCTCTTGCTGATGATAATTAACGTCACAATGAGAGCTAGTGTGTTAGCTTGCCATCGCCGTAACACACACAAGAGAAAACTAACTTAGAGAAAAGATTTATTTTGGCTGACAAATTTATTTGGAGGTTTCTCTAAAGAAATGTGAGATGATAACTAAGGAAGGGTTCACAGAAAACTTATCAAAGCTGGCTCTCTGTTAGGGTAACTATTTTCTGACTTCATCTTTAACAATTGAGCCTTTATTTGCTCTCAGTGTATAGCTGCTATACATACTCTCTTCCTTCCTATGCATAAGACACTCTGTTGCTACACCCACCAGCAGGAAATCCCAGGCACAAGGAGTTGTGTTTAACATGCCTTTCAGTCGTGTGCCATGGACTTGAGCTCTACCTGGTGGCCTCATTGTTATAAACATAGAAGGAGGCTTTTAATTTCTTCTTCTGTTAGACTCCAGGCTTTTGTATGAAAGTTGCATTCATCCTCATTCCCTGTTGCATTGTGCCATTCAAGTTGATGCTTCTAGCAAGCAGGTGTGAAGAGTGTCGTTGGCACTTTCCTGACAGGGACCGCAGGCAGGATCTAATGCAACCTTGAATTGGAAATGGAAATTCAGATACCTGAGTGACTTGTACCCCTTTGGCAAGCAGCTGGGTGGCAGCAGGTCTCAAGTGTCTCAGGGTGATCAGCCCAGGATTCTTTCTGACAGTGGGCTACAGATACCCTGTTAATCATGTGTCCCTCTTAGCAAAGCAAAACTAAACCAAAGGTGTTTGGAGCCTGTCCTCCCAGTGTCCTGTGACTCTGTGTGTAAATGTTCACATGTCCAACTGCATTCCTGTATTAATCATATTATATCATCTATTTTTAAAATAAACCTTTAAAAGATGAGGTTAAAAATGAACAATGTAGAGAAGTCCTGGACATTTTTTCTGCTCTTCACTTTAGAGTGAGGCCCCTTTGAATTTTATTTTAATGGGCTAGAATGATTTATGTAAAAAGGGAAAGAAAAAAAGCCCTTAATGATTATAAGTGAAGGGTGACATATTTCCATCCCAAGTGCCTTATTTTCCACAACACCTTGGTCCAGGAATGTTTATGAAGTGAGGGACTCGGGATGCATTTCTGCACAGTTTTCTTTCATTCTGATTTGCTTCCTGAATTGTATCACCCTAGTTTGGTAAAGAAAAGATCGCAACCTTCATTTATGGAACGTAGAAGGTAGATTTTATGTTCTGGATTGAAAAGTGCATTTTTTCCCCTCTAAATACCATGCATATCTGTTTCATCTCTCTTTAATTCCTGAGAGAGTTGATGAAAGAGAGCTGTTTTTCTCTGTAGGAATTTCCTTTGGATTATTCTTATTTCAGGATGCTAATCCTCTGTTTTTAAGTTTCTTCTACAGAAATTACATATATCTCAAAGCCAGAGGATTTTTATTTCTCATTTGCAACAGATAGCACAAGGAGAGGAATGCTTTTAGAGCTCGGATTGTGTTTCCAAAAGAGTCCTTGAAAGGGAAGGCTTGGAGTTTGGTGATGATGGAGGTAGCGGGGATGGGTGGAGGTGAAGGTGGATCTCATTGTGAGCAGATTATGTCTAGTGTTTTACAGAGTGTTAAGGGGCTGTATAAATATGAACCACGCGGAAACCAGGATCTGACAGCTGTTTGAGGAAGGAATGCCTTTGAGGAAGAAGCTGAAATAGAAACTCTGGCTGCTAATTTTTAAAAAAGAAAATGTCAGCCATTCTGATGAGAAAAATAAAGCCCCATGGGATGTTACATGGCAGAGAGCAACGAGCTAGTGTGCATAATGATGGGACCAACATCCTTCACCCACCACTCAGACACAGATCTTTGGGGTATGCTTTCCCAAGGTGGCAAAGCTAGGAAATGGATGGGTCCCTTGTTTTATCAAGGATGCCAGAGTGAGACTAGACAATTAAGGAATAATTAGCTCGTGAAAATCGTTATTAAATAATTTTCTACTCATTCACTTGGACCCCAGAGAAACCCGTGTAACAATTTTTGTCTCTTTCTCTCTGTATAAACAAACTGCAGTGAGTAGGTCAGGGAGAGATTACTCAATTACACCGCTGAATTCTCTTTGTGTACACAGAGAGATCTCAGCCTTTCTTATAGGTGCCTTTGATGAGCAGGATAGTGGCAGGTACAGTACTTCCCTCGACATGCAAAAGCAAACAGCACTGATGGCATGCCCTCTGGCCCTGATTCACACAAATTCTGCACCACCAAAGGCTTATGTCCTCTAAAATAAAAGTGACACGGAATAGAGGGAACTATCAAAATAATTCCTCCCAGCTGTAAGATTTGGAGCAAGGCACCGTCAAAGGCAAAGTGTGCCTGATCCAGTTAAGAACTCTCTCATTCTTTATGGAATTTGAGTATTAAATGAAGGCCCAGGATTTCTGGGTTCAGGTTCCAGTTGTTTACCAACTAAAATAAAAGAGCCCACAAAAACTGCTCATGAGGCTTTGTGCTTCAAATCATTCTTCCCAAACATGTTGATGAGTTAAGTATAAATGAATCAGAAACATACGGTTCCAATTTCTGTGGAAATCCACAGGGTATATTAAGGGAATTAAAGGGAAATGTGTGAGGCCAAACATATTTAAGAATTTTACAAAACCAAAATCCACCAAAATAGTTTAACATTTTCTTGTGAGTCTGTTCTAGTTGATTCTTCTTTAGTGGTGTTTTCTCAATTGCTTTGAGCTTACATTTTTATATGATGTGATAGATTCACAAATAGTTATAAACTATAACAATGAAGTCAAGTTACCAGTGTAGTTTTTTTAGCCCCAAGTAATCAAATTTGTCACAGTTAATGATGCTAGAGTTATAATTCAAATATATTAAAAACCCTAGGGAATTTGTACTACAAAGACACTAAAATCTGAAGTGATAAAGTTATGTAATGCATTGAATTTAAATTTCTTCAAGTGCATTCATTTTTTAGTGGTACTTTGAAATATTTATTCTGATTGAGTCCAATCCAGTCCCTTTAAAGAGATGACCATGGTGCTTGTGATGGTTAATCTTGATTATTTAGTTAATTGGCTTGAGAGACACCTGTGGGAGTAGTTAACTCACACTTCTGCAGAGGAATATCTAGGTAGGTCATGGGGTATGCCCTTGGGGACTAAATCTGGTCCTTAGCCCCTTTCTCTCTTGCTCTCTTTCCTCCCTCCCTGCTTCTTTGTTCCATGAGGTAGCCTTCCTTCCTTCACCACACCCTTCCACTATGATGTCCCTTCCTCACTACAGGCTTAAAAGTCATGGAGCCCAGCTGACCATGGACTGAGACCTCTGAAACCATGAGCCAAAATAAATGTTTCCTCCTCTAAGTTGTTTTTCCTAGGTATTTGGTCACAGTGATAGAAAGTTGTTTAATACATGATGGAAATCTCATTGTTGCTCTTGGAGCTTGAAGAATAGATCTATGTATGGCAGCTCTGGAGAGTAGATAAGCGGGATCCTAGAGTTTCCAATCTGACTAAAGAGAGTCAGAATGATGTTTTACACATTATTATTATGGGCACAACTATGAAGTGGGTCATTTGGGAGCGTTTTGGAGGTGATCCTGAGAGGTGGTTGGGGAAATAAGTGCATATCAGCAGCTAGTGGCTTTCTGAAGGGCATGGCAGCTTCAACTTCTGGCTTATTTGTCTTCAGGACCTGAGAGCTTTCCAGTAAGTGAGCAAGTGCAAGAGCTCAATTGTCAAGGAACTCGTGCTCCTAATAGGGATGTGGTGTAGTGTGGTGGGGCAGGGGCGGGAAGTAGAAAGTAAGGGGGGAATAGCAGCACAAGCTAAATCGAGGTATCGGATACCCAGTCATAGGTTCAAAATTAAGGTTTACATTCACTCCAGGAACATGGCAATGAGTTAAATAGGAGTGAGGTAGGAAGCAAATATTGGGATAGTAGTGAGAGGTGGGAGGGAAGCTTGGTAAATCTTAACATCAGTTTTCTAATTCAGTTAATTTATGACTTCAATTGTACACATGATTATTTAACAGTAGGTCAGAAGAAGTTCCAAAGCTCTCAGAAAACTATCTCATTAAGAATATATTCTAACATTTATGATATAAAAAAATACTATGAAATCTTTAAGTATGAGAGAAACTGATGGAAAGATTTTTAAAATGTCAATGGTCTAATATTTCTTAATGTGGAACCATTTCATTATAGCGTTATTTGTACTTAAACTCTACGTAAAGATTCTGTCAAAAATAGGCTATATATTGTGGTATTTCAAAACTTTCTAAAATAATTTAAAAACATGGATTGTAAAACAGAGATGTTACATCTGTTGTAACATCAGAGAGATCTGTGTTGTAGAGGAAAATATAACAGACAGTATATGAAAAAGTGCTTTTCTGGAACTGTCTTTGTACAGTTCAGAATGAACAATTGATTGAATCAAATATGTTATCTGTTTTGCTTTTTGATAGAATCACAATTGGAACATGAAAGGATCAGGGTGCTACATTAGCCCTTGGAATGAAATCTACCTCCAGCATGCCAATCAGTTGTTCATTTCTTGCCTCCTAAGGTTAATACAGATGCCTATTTGAGTACTTTTTAGCTTCAGATTAAGGAAGATACCTTGAACGAATGAATATACACTTTATCTAGAGTAACGCTGTGGAATAAGTTAACGGGTACCCATGACTATATGTGCTGTACTTTGTGTAGCAGAGACATCCATTTCCCTTCCAAATGTATGCTGTCTCTCACTCTACCATAGATTTATCTCTCTGAGAGACATGTCCCTGCCCAACTTGCTACCTCAGTAAATTCCTCCCCATCCTGCAAGTAAGCTTTTCTACCCTTCCCTCCTACCATAAGGAGTAGCACATCCTCTTTTGCTCTCATAGTTTCAACAGAGATTTCACAAGCAGTTTATGTGATGGCTACACAGCGTGGTGGTGAAGAGACCATGGGCATACAGAGCACTAGGGTTCAAGTGAGAGCAACTCGCTCTGTGATCTGGACAGGGGACCTAAATCTTGAGTTCACCACATTCCTACTTATCAGATGGGGCTGATTTATAGTGCAGGCATGTTATAGGGAATGAATTAATTGTGCAAAGGATTAAATTTATATTTCTCTTATCATCATTGAATCTATAGAATTATATGTATATATAGTATTTGTAGAGTATATATGTTTATTACATAATTTGTTGGTATACTATTACTGTCATCTTAAATTATGCACTCATGTTATCTTTATGAAGCATGAAGAAGTAACCTAGAAATACATAATTAATATTATGGGAAGTTAATTTTAATAGTACAAGTTGAACATATGTATACTCTGAGGCTACGTTCATTAATTAGACTAACCAGAAGACTACCAGATCTTAAGTACATCCTGCCTGCCCTCCTCTTTTGATTTTTAAATTCTGAACCTTACTTTAGAAAAGCATTATTTAATTCTGTTTTGAACTTTTATTAATCAAACCCTAAACAGACTTACATCTTAACTAATTTTGTCTTTATCCCCTCTAAAACATGTGGAATATGTTTGCTGTATTGATTTAAAGGGTTGTTTTATTGATCCTGTCAATACACAAGGTTTTGATACAGAGGAACAGTCTGCTATAAATCTAGCAATCATGACAATATATGATTAAGACCTGGTGCATATTTCCCCTTATCAGTTGCCAGCCGCCTCACTGCTGCTTTCCTTTCTACCATCCCACTTTCAGACCTTTTCCAGTTACTCCAGGAAGTGGGTTCCCAGTGCGGCCAACTTTCCTCTTGGTTCAGCTTCTCCAGGAAGTAACAACCTTGAGGTTATTATCCATGCCGATTCTTCTC
>RJWT010036785.1:0-13192 GCA_004365215.1 Cuniculus paca | reverse complement strand
CTCCAGTCAGCAGTGGATCTCTATAAGCTCTGCTAGTGATAAGAGAGCAGTAAGGAAACAAAACAAAAACAAAACAGCAGAAAAACCCTATTTGCTCAAAGCCTCATTTAAAAACACTTGAGAAAACAATGTATGACACCAACTGTCTTTGTTGCCTTAATTGGTACTTGAAAAAAACTCTTCAGATAATTCAGTATGTCTTAGATCATTCTCTACTTTGTTTTCTGCAGTTTGTTAATTAAGGATAGAAGACATGCTTTGACTATAAGCAAACTGAGATTATTTAAATAGTGAGAAGTTGAAACTAGAACAACTTAGAATATACAGGCAAACTCTAAGTACCAAAAGCAGAATAAACACGTAGGAAATGATGACTGCTGACATCTTGAGTTGGTTTACTGTGCTGGGTACTATAAACGCCTTGTGACTTAACCCTAGCACCTCTCTGGTGCAGGTTATCTCATTATCATCTAACAGATGAGGAAGCTGAGGCACAGAGAGATGTAATCAATTGCCCAAACTCACAAAGCTAGAAAGTGGCAGAAGTAGGATTTAAAACTTGGCTATCTGGTACTTTAGGTTATAAAAACACTAATGACCAGTGAAATCTTGAGTAACCATGAATTCTTGAAGAATGGAATATTATTAATTTAGTCTCTATATTCAGCAACACTACTACATATTCTATTTTAATACTAGTTATGAGTTTTACTAAAGATCTTGGTCCATCTCACAAAATACTCCTTCACCAAGGAGAAAGAGGGATCGCCGAAGGCAAATTTTCTAAGAATTTGAAGTAAAGTTTTGAGGAGTAAAGGGGAAATTACAAAGTAGAAGAATGTTGCCTGTGCATGTAGTGAAGGGTTCAAGAATTAGGAAAGAATCCTAAAACTATTACCAAAAAGAGGCTGTCAGTCATCTGATCATTCACAACCCCCGGCTTCTGCAGATGCTCGTGGTCTGTGTGCATGAAAAGAAAACCAGTCATCATTCGGGGTTTACTGTGTGCCAAGTAATGTGCCTGGCAGCTTCCTAAACATTTTCACACCAAATACCACAGCACCTGTGAAATGCGTTACCATTCCTCTTTTCCACTGAGGAACGTGGCTTGAGTGTGTGGACAGTCTGTGCCTGTCACTGTGAGACGGCTGTGCACTGGCCAAGCTGGGCTTTCTGCCTGGTCTGGAGAGCCCAGAGCAAGCCGGTAATGTTCGGGCAATGGTCTCAGTGCCGGAGTAAGACGCAGTTTGGGACCAAGAAAACCTCTACCATGGGGGAGAGAGGTGCAAACAAGTGTGCAGCGCATGCAGACAGAGTGCACTGAAATGCAGTACTCGGATCTTCAGAGCAGGGTGAGCTTTCTTCCAGAGTAACAAAGTTCGGGGGAAGTGGTAAAGACCTGAAGGCTGCCCTGGGAAGTTACACACTGTCTCGCAAATGTGTGTCCATACAACACCCGCTGTGGTGTCATGTCTGTGCCGCCACCTGCTCTAGCGCTCAGCATTTACCTAAGCTTTCTCCCAGGCGGCTGTCACTTCCTGTCCCGTGTGATGCACTGTGCAGGTCCATCTTCGAGGGACGCCGGTGTCTGGCATAGTGGCTGCCACACAGCAGTGTGGTTGAAGGTTCCTGGGCTTGGGTTCAGTGTTGTCACATCTCCTGGTGTCCTCATCCTTCAGCTCCTCCGGCGAGGGTGTTTCCCCCAGGCTTGGCCTCCTGGCCTGGGCCTAGCACAGCACTGGTGTCATGCAGCCTCACCTGTCAGTGGTAGGGGTGCCCTAGGTCAACCTGAGCCCCAGGTCAGGGTGTGTGGCTGTGGGCAGCTCTACTGTGTGCCCCAGATTGCACTGTGTCTCACACAGAACTCATCGCCTTCCTCCTCCCGCGCTGCCAAGGCTTCCTGCAGGTCCTGTCTCGTGGAAGGTGAGCCACAGGCCTCTCTCTTGCTGCTTGGACATGAACGTCCATCATGGCCCTGAGATGCTCCTCCAATCTCTCTGCGCTCTTAAATTTCTGGGCCATGGTCTCTGTCCAAACCTCAGACCCAGATTACTTCAGCATCTCCCCAACTCCAGGCTTGCTTTCTTATTGTCTTAGTGACTCTTTGCGTTGCGGGGACAAAATACCCAACACCCACAAGTTAGGGGAGGAAAGATTTAGCTCATGGTTTGTAGAGGCTTCAGTTCACAGTTGGCTGGCTATAAGGCAGGGTGGTGTGGCAAGGGGCATCACGGAGGAGAAACAGTGCATGGTGAGAAGAAGATAGAAAAAAAAGCCAAGCAGCAGGCATCTTTCTGTCCCTTATATCTTATCCAGGATACCTGCCCTTGTGGAGGTAGCATGCACACCCTTAATCCTAGCACCCTTGATCCTAGCTTTGCACCATGAGTCAATTCCAGCAGCAACACTAGATCCAGCCACTTCTGAAAAGCCCACCTATGACCTCACGAAGCCTTGGAGGAACATTCAGACACAAGTCATAAACTTATGATTCAGCTTCTCTTTTCAAACTGCTGCTCAGTTTGACTTTTTCAGTGCAAATCTAAAAATGCTTCCCCCATTACTATCTTGGCTCTTCAGTGCCTATAGAATAAGAATTAAACCCTTCCATATGGCAAGTGGGACAGCCTCTTTTCCTCTACTTGTTGCTCGCTTGTCTCAGCTTCAGGCTCATGTCCTGGCTGTGCTGAACTGTGCTTCTGTGCTCTTCAGGGCCTTGTTCCCATTCCATTTGGAGTATTGATTTGCCTTCTTTGTTTGGTCACCTCACCTTTCAGTAGTAGGCTGAAAACTTTCCAATTCCAGGAAATGCACCATGCTGGAGTTAGGTATCTCTGCTATTTGCTGAGATAGAACCTGGGGCTTATCTCTATTGTCATTCCTGTCCCAGTGGTATCCACTTTTTAAAGATCATCTGAATCACAATGAACAACTCATTCTCAAGCACATTGCAAGAGCTGGTGAAGTGTTGCTGAATGAGGAGACACAGAATGCTTGACAGGTGACTAGAACATCCGAGAGTGGGGACTTCTTCCTCTTCATGGGAAGCCTGGAGTTGGCTCAGTTTTGAAGCATGCTGAGGACTTCCTACTTCATGGCCATGTGCCTTTACTTCCTCACATTGAGCTCTGCCCACCAGGTCTCCCAGAACAAAAGATAACCCACGTGTTAGCCCAAACATATTGCAACATCAAGGATAATTACAGAATTTCCCTTACAGATGCACTAACCTGAATCTAATGGCCACGGATTTCTGTGCAATTTATTTGATTTTATTGAGTGTACAGACTTGGAACACCACAATTGTAGATTACTTAGCTTCGCGATGGCTTTCACATAAAATACAAGTGCTAATATATGCACAAGATTATGACATGCACTATATTTTACTTTTGTAATGTTTTGCTTTTTTGGTGATACCAGCTGCTGTTCTGTTGATATTTTTCATTTTATTTATGGTCCTTTGTGATAGACAAAATGTGCAAATAATCAACTAGGTTGTATCATGAAAAACTCGTACAAAATATGTCTGTTGGTATTTTACTTTCTGTTTTACAGATGCACTGTTTACAAGTGAGAGCTGCTTAACCCCTCATTGTGGTTATTGGGAAATATTGGATTTGTTTTTGTTGTGTAGACAGTGGTCTTGCATCTTCACGCAAAAGCACTAACCATAGAAACCTGGAATGCAGACTTGGGGCAGCACTGCCGATCCACTTCCGTGCTTGCAAATACCTGTGATCCCTCACTTCTGACACAGGGTTACAAAAGTTACACAGCACCTGCATGTCACAGAGTTCATTTCTCACGAATGCGACCCAAGTTTAGGCTTCTAATGAGGTTGCTATTTCTTTGAAATTTAGGGCTAATTCTATACTTAGGTTATCTGTGCCTGTGCTTCTGCACTGACTGAAGTTATGGGATGAAACACAAGACCATGAAGAAAAGACAGGCTTCAAAACAGGGGCACCCAGAGGCAGGAGTGCTACCCAAGCATGGAGATTTGTGCCAGGCACTTCACAGTATTCCCTCCCACACACTCACAGCCACCAGCTGCTGTCCTGAATTCCCTGCTCTCAACACCACCCCACCCTGCCAAACTATATGCTTCATTAAGAATGGAGCCACTGATAAATAGTTTGTGCATATTGAAAATATATTCATTTCCTATTGAGGGGGGGACACATGAATGTCCAGTTCTAGCCAGTCTATTAATATGACACGGGATGGCAAGTTTTAGAGAAAATAAAACGTAAAACAGGTATCAGATCTTTTAATCCTGGAAACAGATGGGATGTCAGAATTAAGCAGAGGACTCACTGTCCTGGCCAGTGTGGGGATGCCCTGTGATATTCTAAACTGTGGTCCCATAATGCCTGCCAGAAACTATTCACATGGATGGGGTTGCTTTATCAGTTTTGCTACAGCTCTAATTATCTAAAGTATTGTGAGGGAAAGATCATCCTGCTTACGTGTGGGTGTGCGCTTCCTGCTCTGAGTCCTGTATCATTTGCTGCCTCAAGGCACAGTTGAACACTGAGCTGTATGGTGAATTGTGCCAGAGTTGGAAGAGAACCCCGGGGGAAAGAGGAGAGAATGTTAGTGGCCCCTTTTTACTGGGACAGTCCAGAAGCAGTCAGGACATACAGGCAGGCTGGGTTTAGGACCTGTGAAGAATGAGAAACAAGGAGCCATGGAATCCTGGCTGCCCTTGTGGCCAAGCGCTCTCCTTAGAGCAAGCAGAAGGGGAAAGACCTGGGGCTCAGAGACCAGGCCAGCTTCGTTAGTCCAGGACCTTGTTTCTTATATCTATGTGGTTTTTGCACTCCCGTGATCCTTCTTCTGCAATCATCTGCTCTTTAATAAAGTCTTATTGAAAGCTTTAATCTCACTACATCACACATAGGGTCCTAAGTAAAAAGGACCCTGCCCAACCGATCTGGCAAAGTGGGATCTGTTGGAGTGAGAAGAGTCAGCCTTAAGCACACATAGCAGACACGTGATAAAGAATTGGGTTGAAGGTGAAACTAAGAGGACAAGACACTGCCATTAGTTGCCTCGCTGCAGATAAATTTATCCTCTAAGACTGAATAATAGAGGCTTGAGTTTTATATTATTAAAGTAGGCCATGCTGACTGAAGGCTGCTCTTCACAACTTTTGCATAAGTTTTGTGCATTAATACTAATGTAGCCTTTTGGAGATACTGTGAATAACACCAATAACAAACACAGATATTGAGTCTTAAAATATGCTATTTCAATCCTGATGGTCATCTTAAATCTTTCAGAGCAACTGTGGTTCGTTCCGTAGTCCTCACACCTGTGGTTCCTGTGTGCTTTATCATCATGATTGTTTGTGTCCACAACCGCCTATGCCCTCTAATGTGGTGCATGGTGCTGCCTAAGTACTTTGACTGGGCGAGGGCACCCTGTGGAGACAGTGGCACCCCAGCTCTCTGGTCTGTGTTTTCACTTTGCTCCTCAGTTGATACATGAAGTTTCCTATTGAGTCTCCTTTCTCTCTGTGAGCAAGGAGAAAAAAAAACAAAGTTCATGTTGAAGAAATTTTAAATATGTGGGTTTGAGTAAACAATCTAAAGATAAATTTGTCTGCATTGGTTAGCCTAGTGTGGTCACCAAAACAGTCTGACTGCTGCTTTAGATAAGTTTGTCTTCCTAAGCAAAATCAGTCGGTTGGATACTGAGACCTGACCATCTCTGGACAGGTGTTAAGAGCACAGAGTCTGAGTGATGGGAAGAGGACCAGGCAAAGGCTGAGCTTCTGGACAGGATCAGGGGACAGGTGTGGGGTGGGGGCGAGGCAGAATCGGGGTCCGACGCCAACACCGTGCAGTCCCTCTGTGTTTGGCAGGTCTGATGTACGCAATGAGATTGCTCTTCCTTTCTATAACGCTGGCGGCTTGAGGTGTGCAAGTTTATTTGCCCATGCACATGAGGCAGGACTAGGCAAAGTGGTTAATATCCCTCATCCCAGTTCACCGGGAGAGCACAGGGTGCTGGCCCAAAGCAAGTTTTCCCCACACGGAACTCCCAGATAACTGAGATGCACAGGTCTGGCTCACGGCAAACTACTGAGGCAGTAGTTTCTTTATATGGTATATGTTAAACATAAAAAAAGGTACAGTTGCTTATATTTAATAAAAAATATTTATTGTGTTTGTTTTTTCACTTAATAACTTACCAAATTCACTCATTTAAATATATTTCTTTCCACAAACTGATAATATCTATAGATAATAGCATGTCATTTGCAATGAATTCATTATCTCGATCATTGATACAGTAGTCAGGCAAGAGATTACAGCCCCATGGCAAATCATGACAGAGTGACATGAACCAAAGGTCACCTGATACATTAATCAATATGATGTGCACCATTTACCCAACCATTAACATGCACTTCTAGCCTATTACTCTCTAGCTTACATATCCACCTTGCCCACAGTGATAAGAGGCTTTTTCAAAAGTGTGCGAAAGCAAGAAAACTCTTGCTTATCACAGAATTTCAGAACTGGAAAAGGGCTTAGGAATCATGTACCATATCCTTCTCACCTTGGAAAGAACACTATTGATCTACTGACTACTAACCTTATCAGGAAAGCAGAATTGCTTTACACTGAAAATATGCTGATGGCAGAGTTTCATATCACCGTCTAGCGGACCAAATCTCCTGAGAGGTCCTTTCTAGAAACAGAGTTAAGATCAGAACAAAGCAGTTGTCACATTTCTATGTCCTTGCTGTAAAAGTAGATAAATATTTGTCTATGCTCACATTTTTCTCACCTCTCCTAATTGCTGCAATTCCTAGGCGATGATGTCCTGATGAAGTCTGGAAACCCCCACCTGACACTGGAGTATCAAGTTCTGCGCTGGGGACGTGACGTCACTTAGGGTGGCAGCGTGCCCCTAGCACCACGATTTGCTTTCACCAGAAGAGAAGCTTGTTAACCTGTCACTGTCTGCTTAGAGAAATGAAAGGATGGTTCCAGCCATCCTTTTCTTATTTTAAATATAATTCTTTAAATTCTTTTCATCGTCCTGAGCACTATGCATAAGGCTCAGTCACTGCTTCTGCACCCCTGACCTTCTCTTGAGGACCGACACTCTCCTTTTGTGTCCCATGCATAGTGGCTGCTTCTTCTCCCACCTTTTGAACATGGCCTTTAAAACAGCTCTTCCTGTTTCTAAAAGGAATATTTACAGAAGAAAACTTGGACACGAGGGAGCAATGTAAAGAATAAAATAAAAATCAACTGTAATCCCCACCACTTAGAAGTAATCATTATTTACATTTAAATAGACTTCATCTTTATGGATATATATTTTAAAATTAAAACTATATTCATATTTCTATCCTAAATTTTTACCCTGTATGATTTTCCCCATGGCATATGACATTTTAGTACAACAAACCTTTTATGTTTCAGAAAAATTATATATATATATATATATATATATATATATAGTCACCAGTCTTCTGAGACAATTTAGGCTTTTCCAAGTTTTTGCTCTTACAAATAAAATTTTATTGAATATTCGTATACTGTAAGACTTCACCTCATAGACAGTTCCCTACTCAGGTACAGTAATTTATTTGACAGGTTGTAATTGTTTCCTCATTGATGAATCAAAATTATATAATATAGTCACAACCTAGTTTTAGAGTTTCCTATCCTTTGTGGCCAATTTTTTTTGATGTAAAGAAAGTCTCTGGCATTTCTCTTCAATCTTTGGAATCTTCTTTCCTAGACTGGAGCATATTTATCTGTTGGGTGGCACATTTACCTTTTCCCAGGCTCCCATCAATTTCCAAGGTCTTCCTGCTCAGCTAGACTGAAAACTACAGAGTAGGAGAATCTTAGAAGTGCCACCGCTATTGGGAATGGTCTGTTAAGATGACCCTTCTTTGAGGGTGAGTACACTGTTTTTCTGTAGTTTTCTACGACAGCCAGCAAGCAGAATGACACACAATGACAGGACTTCTCTAGGTTTGGTGATCAGCATGCTTGACCTCTGTGAAAGGCCAATGGGGTGAAGAGAAATCAGAGCTAGGCCACATGTTGGTCAGGTGATAGGAGGATGCTGGCAGAGGGTGCTAAGCAGGGCAGTGGAACTGTCACTGGTTTACCAGGCTCGAGGGGTTGCCCTGGCCTGGGGACTGGACACCAGGGGCTCTGGGGTTCTCCCCCAGAGCTGCCAGGGTGCTGAGTGGGTTGGTGCACAAGCTAGGAAACTTGTTCAAGTTGGAGCCTTCACTGGTAAATGGAAATTACGTAAATCAAGTCACCTGAAGGGGGAAGTGAGGGTGGGGTGGCAGACTGAGGAATGGCATGGAGAAGGTGCTGGGGCTCCCCTCCCACGAATCAGCAGCTCCAGGTCTGGGATGGGGGTGGCCATGAGGTCAGCGCTCAGAGCTGCGGCAGGGCTGCGTGGCAGGTGCAGCCTGCAGGTCCTTGCGTGCAGCTGTGAAGGGCTGGACTGGAGGACAGGGCAGAGGGGCCGTCCATGTGCGCAGAGCTGGTGGCCCTGATTTTGGCCAGATGGAAAGATAGTTAACTACTCTTTGCTGTGCCTTTGCCCACCTCTGTGTGAGGGTCGAGTAGGAGAACATTATTCATATCCTTCCTCTAAACACATGGCTACAGTACTGCCCATCTCCCAGAAGCATTCCCACCTCTTTCCATTTATGCTTACCAAGTAAACTTGCTGCTTTTCTAACCAAATCTGCTGTTTATGTCTATGATTTTTAGTGAGTTTTTGCATCTTAGGAGATGACAGTCTAGTCTCTGGCCCATTTTAATTTTTAACATAGTATATTTTTAATTGCATATTCCAGTCATTAGCTACACCATTCAAATTAGAATATACCTATAAGATTGAGTCTGTCTTAAAATGAAATCTGTTCTTAAGCTTGTTGGATTTATCTCTCTGCCTTGATATACTGATGGGGGATGCATTTTTCTCATTCCCTACATCCCGTTTCTTTCCTGTAGAGAATTAAGTGGCACTTCCCTTTCTTGTTAAGTTTTCAATGTTATTATATCTATTATTTTTAACAGTGTCCAGTTTTATACTTCTGTTGGAATATTTTTCTTTTCTTTTTTGGATTTTAATCTAAAATCTTTTTGATCAGATCAGCAGATTTTTCTAACAGATTTTTTTAGGACTTCCTGAGATGTACTTCATCTCTTGCCAGAAGCTGTATCAGATACTCTGGCGATCTTGACAGGATTTCTTGGTGGGGAATCATCTAAACATATTGATGAAATTCATGTAGCTTCTACTGCGACTTTTGGTTTAAGGGAAAAGAGCCCAAAGTTTAACAGTTTTATTTTTAAATTTTTTCCTTTATGGGACAATGCATGGCCCAAAGTGGCCATGCTGTCTTTGGAGATTCCAGACATTATTTGTGGCTTTTGCTTGTTTCTTATCACTTCTCTTTCATATCTTTCCCATTGTTGAAAGAATTAACAAAATAAACAGTTTCAAAACTAAAGAAAATATAATTCTCACTTTATTAAAAAATCCATAGCATTACTATTTGATATTTTTAAAATCTTAAATATATTTCAGAGGCAAAATTCTGAGACATTTGGAGCTATGGAAATTAAAAAAATAAGTAAACACAGCACTTCCTTAACCAAGAAGAATCTCACTGTCCTCATTTCTCTTTGGATTTAACTCTCTGTCCAGAAAATGCAGAAACCCAACTTGACTGGAAATCAGTGTAGTCATTATTTTCCTCAGAGTACAGTTCTTCAGGCCAATGGTTTCTAAACATCGCCTGCAACCATTCACCCTCATTCCTGACCTGGTCTGCCAGCCCACCCAGGATACAGCAAGTCCAGATCTTGTGGCAGAGCTGGACCCTTACTGTATCCATGCTGCATTTTTGGAACCATTGGTTTGCTCTTAGCTTTCATGACACCTACATTTGACTTGCTGGTTCTTGGTCTGAGATTACTTGAGTTTTATTTTCTGGATGTCTTGAGGCCTCTGACTTACACAGACATAGAGTACACTGGAAACAGGGATAGGGCGAATTTCCTAAGGACTCGTAATGGAGCCTGGCTCATCACTTCTAACCTGCCTAGGTTTATAAGCGCTACTTGAACAAGGTGGTGTCTTTCTGAAAAGGTCTAGAGGTCTTGTAACTG
The DNA here is from genome assembly GCA_004365215.1 of Cuniculus paca. Lineage (NCBI taxonomy): Eukaryota > Metazoa > Chordata > Mammalia > Rodentia > Cuniculidae > Cuniculus > Cuniculus paca. The sequence continues at coordinate 3,014 of RJWT010036785.1, read as the reverse complement.
TCAGGCCACCTTGATTGTATTTTTGGTTCTCTAGAAAGCCCCAAGCATGAAATATGCCATCAAAATGTAGATAAAACTTGAATTTTGGGCATGGTCCACTTGAGGAGCTAGTTAGTGTCAGCTGAAGGGACATACAGAATAAGTAACAGGCTTCCTCCAGGAAGCCTATAGTCAGTTTGCATACACAGAAAACGCACAAGAGCAGAAGAGATGAGTCTTGTACATAGGGGCAGGAATCATATTTCCAAGATGGCTTCTCAAGAAGGTGCTGTGTGCACTGGGACTTAACTGTGAATATAAATTAGTCAGTTAAAAAAGAGCAACAGGTTTTCTGCAGCAGGTATAGTTCAATAAAAGTTTTCCATCAAGAAAAAGAGTAAAGTAGACTAAATGAGAAGGAAGTTAGTGTTCTTAAAAGGTAACATACAAGGAAGAAGTAACAGGAATTGAATTACAGACCGATTCAAAGATCAGGCTCTTGAAGGACTTGCAAGCTATATAAAGACACTTTGACTGTAGTTTGTGAATGACAGAGGATATCTTTTAGGTTTACGGTAGGTGTGGTGACACTGATGAATGTACATCTTTAATGGATTCTTCTGAAAGCTGAAAGGATACTAGCTATGGTGATTTTAAAGTGTGTCTGCATTTTCTTTGATAATCCTTCTCTCAGAAGAGAGAGCCTATCTCCTTCGCCTTGAATGTAGGCTAAACTTAATGAAGCACTTCTAGCAAAGAGAAGAAGGGAAGTGATGGTGCAGAACTGGGTCACAGAATCACTGGCTCTAGGGAAGACAGCTGCCCTCTTACAAGAACATTGGGAAACCTGACTGAGAGACCACATGACAAGGAACTGAGGTCTCTGCCCACATCCAAAGCCACCATGGAAGCTGATCCTTCATGCTGGCCAAGTCTTCTGAGGACTTCACACCAGTCAACAGCTTGACAGAAATTTCTGGACAACCCAGCTAAGCTGCCCCTAGATTCCATGAGATAATGAATAATGGTTGTTTCAAATAGCTACAATTTGATGTAATTTGTTATACAATAGATAATTAATGCATTGGCTTCTGAAGGCACATGATTTCAGTGTAAGGAGGTAAGTTGGGAGGTTGTTATAGTTAACCAGGTTAGAACTGATAAAGACCTAGTCTGGGGGAGGTAAAGATGAGTAGGAGGCAAAAGTTATGAAAACAGTGATAATAACTAAATCTCTTGGATGTAGGAAATGATTAATGTGGAGATAGAGCAGGAGTTGAGGTTGATTATTCCCATGCCTCTTGCTTGGGCTCCTAAAGGATTGGTGGTGTTGATAAGTAGAAAAGGGGCATATTTTTGAAAAGCAAATGGATTCAACTTTGGACACTGAGTGAGATATCTAGGTGGAAATTCCAGAATAAATTTATCAAAGGAGACTGTGATTAAGGAATCATCATCAGCAAGAGGAGGTAACTGAAATGATAGGACAAATAGCATTTAGGGAAAGTGTATACAGTAAGAAAATATTTGCATAAGAAAGCAATCTGGAAGTAGTTGAAGAAAGTGACCTGCAAGCAGTTGAAGGAAGTGACCTGGAAGAAGTTGAAGGAGGTGACCTGGAAGCTGTTGGAGGAAGTGACCAGGAAGCATTTGAAGGAAGCAACCTGTGAGCAGCTGAAGGAAGTGACCTGGAAGCTGTTAGCATACAGAACATTGTGGGAAGGCATGAAGGAAACTAGAAGAGGTAGTGAAGCTTGGAAATGTAGCTGGTTTGGCTTCAGACATTAGATATGACACTTCATTCTCTGTACCAGTGAGGAGGAGGTAGGAATAGGTGTTCTGATAAGTGTTGAGACACATAAGTAACTGAGAGGAAGCTTGCTTGAGGATGCTCATTTTCTACATGACAAGGTGTCCAAGTTAGGGCAATGCTGGCTGAATAAAGAGAAGAGAATTTGGAATAACTATAGAGGGAAAACAAAGAACACGATGAGGAATCATAGGGATGGCAGGATTGTGTTGAATACTCAGCCATGACTCTGATATATTATTAATAAGAAAAATATGGTAATATGTAGGATTGGTGTTTTTCCTATTTCAGTTCAGCTGAGGCCCTAGTTGGTAACAGGATACGCTGAAGGACCATCAAGCTGGTTGTCACCTGAAGTCAATACTGATCTAAGTGATACTGAAGAAGCACCCTCTTAGGGAGTGCTGTGCTGCTGGCTTTCCGTGTGTCCACAGAGACAGGCAGGTGTGCATTTGTGAAAAAGACCTGGAGAGCTTGGCAATGAGTGCCCTAGAATTTAGAGGACATGGGCACAAGTCAAGGGTCCAGGCAGATAACAGAACATGAGAGGATGGGATGGGCTGGGAGCTATTTGCATTTCACCATTAGAGAATATAAGTCTGTTTCCCATGTACCAGATGTGTCCCTGGATTGGGTACTAAGGAACTTGGCAACAATGATAAAATGAAGGTTACTTTCTATTTGAGTTGATTAATTTAAAAAAAGAGTGGGTTTCGTTGTTGTTGTTGATGGCTGTTTAGGCAATCAGTTTCTAGCAGTTCCATTTTGCCTAGCTGTCTATTTGAGCCTTTTTAATGGAGAGGTTAGTAAATGAATGAGGTGATTGGGGAAATTAAGGGTTTTAGTAGAAGAATGGTACAGACAATTAATTATAAAAATAAGATAGAGTGAACAAGGAAATGAAGTGGGGTTGAAGCTGAGAGAATCAAGGGCTGAAATTTCCAGAAAGTTGATAAGTAATTGACATGAAAACCAAAATAGAATTGGAAGTGTTTGTTGGTTGTAGTCAGATATCTAGATTAAAGCAATCCCCAATGCTGACACATCCTAAATTTTCTGAAATAACCTGAATTATTAAATTCATTTCAGTAGATATTTTCAGTAAGTGACGACAAAGGAGTCTACTAATTCCAAAAAGCTTGTGGGAACAGAGAGGAGACACTGGGAAAATATAAATATGAATTTTAGAATTTTAGAAAAGTATAGAATTTGATAAAATACCATT
>RJWT010036784.1:0-13197 GCA_004365215.1 Cuniculus paca | reverse complement strand
TTGAGTGACCATTATAAATAATACTATAAATTATGTGTTCTGTATGTAATTGTTCTTGTAATCCCTGACTACAACATATGCATTGGGACAAATTGAGACGAATATAACATAGTTTCACTGTTGCTGATTCATATAGAATGGTTTCATCACCCTCAAAGTCCTCTGTGTTCAATCTATTTATCCTTCCCTCCTCCTAACCCCTTGAAACCACTGATGTTTTAAATGCTTTTAGTTTTGTCTTTTTCAGAATATCATACTGTTGAAATCATATGATAGAAAAATTTACATATTAGCAGTTTTCACATAGTAATAATCATTTAAATTCCTTCTATGTATCTTCCTGCCTTGATAGCTCAATTCTGTTTAGCATTGATTAATATTCCATTGTCTGGATAGCTACAATTTATTTTTCTAGTCACCTATGGGAGAGAATCTTGGTTGTGTTCAAGTTTTGACAATTATGAGAAAAAAAGTAGTTATAAAAATCTATGTTTCTGTGAGGGTATAAATTTTCAACTCCTTCAAATAAATACCCTAGATTGAGATTGTTGTATTATGTGTTAAGAGTAGCTTTAGATTTGAAACAAAAAAAAAAGGTGTCAAATTGTCTTCCTGACTGGTTGTGCCATTTTTCATTTCCACCAGCAATGAATATTAATTCTTATTGCTTTATCACCTCACCACCAGTGTTGTCAATATTCTGATTTTGGCAATTTTATTGGGTTTATTATATTGTTTTATTGTTGCTTTAGCTTGTATTTTTCTGATGATTTATAATGTGGAGTGTTTTTTTATATATTTATTTTCCATCTATATGTCATTTTTAATGCAATATCAGTTAAAATTCTTAACATGTTTTAAAATTAGATTTTCCTATTCTGAATTTTAAGAATTTATATATTTTGGATAATAGCTATTTAACATATATATTTTTTGCAAATATTTTATCCCAGTCTGTAGTTTCTTTTTATATTCTTTTGAGAGTATATTTTGCAGGAGAGCAGAGAATCTTTATTTTAATAAACTTTAGCTTATCAATCTTCTTTCATAGATCATGCATTTTATGCTGTATCTACAAAAGTGATTGCCAAACTCTTGATTATCTAGATTTTCTCCTATGATATTGTCTAGGAATTTGATAATTTTTCATTTTGTGTTTAGATTTGTGACTTATTGCGAATCAATGTTTTGTGAATGGCGTTAAGTTTGTATCTAGATTCCTTATTTTGCAGTAGATAGGTAATTGTCCCAGCATTATTGGTTGAATAGACTATCATACTTTGTAATATTGTCTTTACTCTTTTTTCATCAATAAATTCATTATGCCTATGTAAACCTATTTCTGGGGTCTTTATCTTGTTCCATTAATCTATTTGTCTTTTTTTTTTCTTCCAATATGTACTATCTTGATTACTGTAGCTGCATAGTAAATTTTGAAGCCATATCGATTTAGTCTTCCAACTTTGCTCCTTTCCTTCAATATGATGTTAGTATTCTGGATCTTTTGGATCACCATATAAACTTTAGAATCAGATTGCTTTTGTGTATGTGCTCAACACTTATTTCCTGAATGAATGGAATGACCATGCCACTGTGGGCTGAGGTAGAAAGACTATAGTTTCTTGCTATCATAGTCTTCCTGTGATCATCTTTAATTGGTAGAACCAAAATTATTTAATTCATACTCTGCAGGTTTTTAAGAATCCCAATTGGCTTCTCATTACTACAAGGGTCAGATAATGCGAAAGATGTTTCAGTCCTTCCATCTTCACAGATAGAGTGTCAAACCAGAAAGTTGGAATGATGCTCCCCAAAGGGATAGCACACCAGTGACACTAACCCTACCCCCTCAAAAATGTAGATTTAATGCTGGGAAAAGGAAAATCTGACTCTTTGAACTTAACTTTTGAACAAATGTAAGAAAATTGGAAGGGGAAAAAAATCTATGAGAGCTGTCTACCTGATCTTTTGAAGTTAGTTGCTTGTATGATCTGAATATTAATGGCCCACCCCAATTAATATGCTGAAAATGATTCCCAATGTTATAGTGTAAAGAGTAGGGTCTTTGGGAGGTGCCTGAGTCATGAAGACTCTCCCCTTACAAAAGAAAAACCAGGGCTGGGGATATAGTTCAGTGGTACAGTGCCTGCCTGGCAAGTGCAGGGTCCTGAGTTCAATTCCCAGCACCAAAAGCAAAAACAGTTTTTCTTTTTTGCCAAGTGAGAACACAGTGTCAAACTACCATCTATGAGGCAGACAGTGATATTTTACCAGACACTGAATTCAGCAAGGCCTTGATTTTGGACTTCCCAGAATCCAGAATTGTGAGTAATCAATTTCTGTGGCTTATAAATTACCTAGTTTCAGATAATGTTCTTAAATAGAAGCCCAAGTGGACTATGATGGCTATCTTACACTGGGGGAAAGAAGACTGGGCCCTGGGCGAATTTTGCAGCTGTAATACTTTTTCCTTAATTTAATTAATCAATGCATGATTATGAGTTTCCACACTGATAAATATTAGATAGAAAACCAAGAATGTTAAAGATTGGCTTTGCATTCTCTCAAAAATCTAATCAATTGATAAGAATACATAATTTCTCTGAGAATGCTCTCACAGTTCACAGTGGCTGATGGCCTAAAGACTGACCAATGCCAGTTGTTGAAACAGAACATTTGAGTTGTTTCAGGTTGAAAGAATGACAATGATTTACCCAAAAAAAATTTGAACCACAAGCCCATACTATGAGAAACAGATGGCATCTTTTTTTAAATTTCTTTTGAACACCAGTATCCCAAGTTCACTGTTTACACAGATTGAATAGGTAACCACTTTCTCAATTATCAAATCCTTATCAAGCATTTAGTGTATGACAGAAGCTGTACCATGCCCTGACAATACTGAGTGACTAAGAAAGGTGCAATTTGCTGCTTCACAGAGCCTGTGGTACAATGGGAGAGACCGAAAGTGATCAAGTACCATTAAGTCAGCAGTGGTGGTGCTGGCCATTGCTCCTGGTGGAGACTTAAATTTATTGCTTATGTTAGTTTTCTAGGTACCACAACTGGAAGGCTGCAATCATTTAAATTTATGTCCTTATAATTCTGGAGCCCAGAAGTCCTAGAGCAAGGTGTTGACAAACTGGTTTCTTCTGAGTCCTCTCTCCATGGCTCATAGATAACTGCTGTTTATTTTATTTCATTTGTTTGTTTTGAATCAGAACTTGCCACCCTCTTACCTCAGTCTTGCAGAGTGTTTGGATTACAGGTCTGTGCCCATGTACCTGATGGCTCCCTGCTTACTGCATCTTCAAACTCAGTGTCTGTGTTCAAATCTTCTTTCTTATAAGGACCACAGTCCTATTGGATTCACAGCCCACTCATACAACCTTAATCTAATTTAATTACTTCCTTAAAAACCCTGTCTCCAAAGAGTCACATTCTGAGGTACTGGAGGTTCAGGGTTCAGTCTATTAATTGAGAGAAACATAATTCAAGCCCATATGAAAGCTTCCCTTTTATCTAGAAAAATATCTAATGACAATATGGGAGCCACATATATGATGTTAAAATCTGAAGAATTCACATTAAAAACAAAGCAACAAATACCAGACAAGGTTACTTCGAATAATATATTTTGTTTCATCCAACATTTCCTAATAGTATTTCAATATTTAATAATCATAGACAATTATTAGTGAGATGCTTAATGTTCTGTCATAGTTTTGAGATCTTGTCTATGTTTATTCTTACAGCACATTTAAATCCAGGCACTAATTTTTCATCAGAAATATTTGACTTATATTTAGAGTTCATAAGCTTTGTAGTTGAAGCAGCAGTTTTATACCAAGGTTATTCCAAATATACTATAAGGCTTTCCCAATAACTGAATTAAATACCATTTCAAAATATGAATTGCTTTTTATTAAATAGAATTAAAAATTTTATTTCTCCATAGCACTACACACAGTAAAGTGTTCAGTAGTCATACAGGGTTAGTGGCTGTCATAGTCCTTTCAAGCTGCCTCAACCTAACACCTTAAGGTAATATACACTGCCCACAGTTCTGCAGGCTGAAATTCCTAGGTTAAGGCATAGCAGATGCACTGTCTGGTGATAATATCTCCAGTTCCCAGCTGGCTCCTCCTTGCTGTGACCTGATATGGCCAAAGGACTAACAGGTGCTTTGAAGTTTCTTATATGATAGCACTAATCCCATTGATGAGGCTGGAACCTACATGACATAATCACTTCCCAATATCCTCCCTTGAATTCACAGTGACCCTCCTGCTTCAGCCTCTGGAGTGCTGGCACTATAGGTGTGAGCTGCCTTCCCTGGCATAGCTATTCATTTTTTTCCCCAACAAGTATCTGTATAGTAACTACTATCTGCAAGGTCCTGCACTATGTTAGGAGCTAGGGAAAGATAAAAGGGTAAAGTGGACATAGCTTTCAACTGAAGGGACTCAAGTTTTGCCTAACATCAACATTTACATTTTACATATATTTGTCCTATCTTCAACAATATTTTGAGAACTTAATCTCTCATCTCTCACTTTCTTTTTTCCAAGAATATTTCACAGGTGTTATGTACATAATGTTGTTGAGTAAGATTTTGTATTGAAAAAATGATGAATGACTAAATGAACATCATGGGAAGAGGGTTATGAAACATGTTACTGTGAAGTTAAGTTAATAGCACCAATGATATGATTTCTTGGTATAAGAGGAAAAAGAAATGGATTAAAATTATTAAATCTAGATTATCGATCTCCTTCACAGATCACTACATGACTCGGAGACTTGCTTAGTATCTCTAAACTTAAGTGTCTCCATCTGTAAAATGGAACTTATAATTGTTGCTAAATACAGTGGTTATGAAAGCAAATGTTTTGTAAATGTTGAAGCTTTGGGCCATGTTAAGAGATTATTATGTGTGCTAATGCATTCCTTCAATGGTGTGGCTAATTGAATACCAACTCCACTAAAGGAAATTAAAATTAAACGGGCTGTGTTGGACAATCCAATGTGGAAACTCAGCATGGCAAGGGTTTGTATTAAGTCAAACATAGCAAGTGAGAGACCCAGCTGAAGAAAAGCAGTTAGATTTTGCTGCTAATTAGTACTTTTACTTCAGGAGGTAGAATCTTCCCTTCCTTTTACAGATCAAATTACTCATATACCCCTCTAAAAAAGCATGTCAAAGTCAAAAGTGCAAGCCATCTCAGTACAATTTGCAGTGGGAATGGCTGTAGTGAGCTGTTAGCACACCATTAATTCTCAATTAAGTGCTAATTTGCACATTGCTGGGAAACAATTGCAAATTCTTTGCTTCTCCCCTTAAATATGTCATTCAATTCTAAGGGAGTAAAAATCTTGTTGCCAAGGATAAATAAAGACAACTAGAGATAAAATCAGTTTGTGCCAAGGACTAGAAAGGAATCTCTCCTATCACCAGCTTTGCATCATGCCTTTTTGTCAGCCAGAAGTCTAATAAAGCACAATGGTAGGGTAGATACTATCATAATCCAGATTGGCAAGAGAAAAGCTCAACTCTGGTTAGGAGTTTGCAAATGGGAAATTCTCTAATCAATCCAAAGAAAGAAATTGGAAGTTTCTAATTTAGAGGAAAATGCCTGTTTATTGCCTGATCTTGTAAACAAATCCTAATTCCTCATCTGTCTAAGAATCCAGTTTTGGAAACTGGCCAAAGTCATAGTTAAACTATTTGTTTTATGGGGCAAAGGACTAATAGCACCAATATCCCCGTTAATATTGTTAGTAGGACCTGTATTTCTGTATAGGTTTGGAAAAGCTAAACACAGTTGTAACTGGATCTCCAAATTCAATATGACTCTTTCTCATTCCTAATTTGGCATGAGGCTTTATCACAATTTTTCATTCATCTATAGTTTGTTGTATTTCTTCCCTAGACATAGAACTGAGGGGCAGGAAAGAAATGTAGGTTAGCTTTCTAAATGCTTGCAGTATTAATGGACAGACAATACACAGATGCATGATGAACTCAGGTCCATGGCAAAGGAGTGGATCAGCTAGGTGTTGGGTGCCTGTAAGATACACAGTAGCAAAATTGGGTAGTTGAACCTGATACAAAGCAGCCTAAGCAGAGGAAAGAAGTAGCACTGCTAGATCACTCTCTACTGGCTTCCCTCTTTCCTATCTTCAGTCACCTCCCTTCCTTTCTTCAATACGAGTCCTCCACTTGGTTTTGTCAGCTATGTTTTTGTGGCATCCTTGCTTCTGCTCATATCATCTTCTAATTAACATGTGACACTGGGTCTTTTTTTATTTGCTTGTTTTCATGCTTCTTGTTATCTACATGCTTCATGGATTGATTTTGATAATGTCTATCAACTCCCTTTCTTTTCATTGTGAATTCCTAGATTTGATTTTGCATGCAGCTGGACATAACATTCTGGAATTGTTTTTGTTTCTTAAAAATTTAAACTCAAAGCCAGGCATGGTGGCACACTCCTGTAATCTCAGTATGTGCGAGGCTGAGGCAGGAGAATCGTTGCAAGTTTGAGACCAGCCTCAGCTACAAAGTGAGCCCAAGGCCAGCCTGAGCTGCATAGCGAGACCCTGTCTCAAAACAAACTAACAAACAACAACAACCACAAAAAACCAAAAAACTTAAACTCAGGAATAGTGGAAAGTACAGTAAGATATTAGGGCAATGTGTCCAACCTCCCTTTAGAGTCATTCAATACGTTGTAAAATAGCACTGGTATTTTTCCAGGGGGTAATACAGGCCAGCATCCACTTTATTCTGGTTTTTCAGTTTAAAATGGCTTCCCTCTTTCTGTTCTTGTGAAGTCATGCAAAGAATATCATGAGTCCCTTGCAATTCCGACAGCTGGATATTTATACACCGAGCACATTACTCTTTCTCTTGGGACAGGTAAGTGTTTCTTACCTGGCTCTAGGAAAAAAAAATGTAATAGTAAAATGACTGAGATACAGAGGAGCAATGAATAGACTTGAGAATTTATGCACAGCTATTTATCTTAGGTTTGCTGATGCTATGGGGCTTGAGACTACTCAGGAAACGTATGTACAAGATAAAAACATGCATCAAATTGCTGTATAATTACTGGATGATTGATCATCTGTGTAAATCAATGAGTTATAATTGTAATGTTTACTTTTACGCATTTCTGTGTGTTCAGATAGGACCAACCATGAAAGTGTCACCATATAATGTGCCCTGCTGATACAATTTGATGGACTTTGGGGAAAGCCTTTTGCCTAAAATGACTTTGAACAATGGGTAACTGAATGCCTACCGTTTACTTAACTTAGTAAGTAATTATCAATTTAAGGCTGTATTATGTATGATCTTTTTTGATTCTCATAGCCCCTGGAATAAACAGGCATAATTATAATTGCAATTTACAGATAGGAAAATTGAGCATCAGAAACATTAAATGACTAACCCAAGTTCACTCAGATAGAAAATGCCAAAAAGCAGGTATTAGCAACTTACATTCTCTGACTCCTAATCTCCAATTGTCTATTACTCTCTTCAACCATGAGAGAAACCTGCCTTCATTCTTTGTTACAAGAATGCTCCTAGAAACTATGAAAATGAATATACCCTTACATTCACCTTCTCTTGTGTTACACCTTGAATGTTTAGTGTCTTGCTACTCCAAATATGGTTCATGATGAGTTGCACTGGCATTACCTGGGGCATTATTAGAAATGCAGGATTTTAGACTCTCCCTGAGATCTACTTGGAAAGAAAAGGAGATAGGAAAAAAGAGGATAAAGAAAGAAAATTTTAGAAGTGTGAATGTCACACTTTAACCAGTTCACATTTTCTTTCTGTAGAGTGATCTATATGTTATATAAGCTTCCTGAAAGCAGAAATATTTTCTTCTAGTTCCCCAAGTGGCAGAAAGCCAAGGAAGCATGCACACCTGGAGCCCAGCCACTTAACTGAGAGATCTGTTCTCTACTCCTCTAAATAAGCTGAAGCAGACTTCAGGGAATTAGGATGTGTTGCTCCATTTTCCTGTTTTGACTGAGTGCCACTTGGTGTAGCATTTAAAGCTAAGCTGTATCATTAAGAAGCATTTAGAACTTCTTACACTCAATTTTCACCAAGGTTAATGACATCTCCAAGGTTATAAAATAGAAGATAATTCAGGAGGAGAGCAAGTAAAACTTTAAGGTAGGAAAAATTGCATGAATAGATGAAAAGTTATTCTCCATCCAGGATTTGTTCAAAAATATAATAAAAAGGGACTAGTTAATGCTATCAAACACATTGGGAACATGGGTACAATTTCTCCAGTCGTGTTGGTACACCAGTATATCCTCTGTTTGGCCTTCAGAAAATCTGGTTGAGTTGAATAATGACCATACAAATCCACTACTAGATCAAAAGTGCACTGCGAAGTTTCACAAAATGGCACCATAGTTTAGATGAAGTATGCATCACTCTAGTCTAGTTTTCAAGAAGATAAAGTGTTTGAAGAAAGGGCTGAGAATTCTTACAGGAGATATATTATTAGAAATTGATATTATCTGCATGTCTGCAAATACAAAGGCCTGGGATGTTTGCTAATTAGACACTTGTAAGTTATATTCTTGGACAGAGGTTAGAGTTCTGTTTTCCTTAAACCAGTGCAGTGTTGAGATGGGTGAGAGTCTCAGTTTGAATCATAGTTTCCTTTAGTTATTAGTATTTAGCAAGAAGTGTGGGTTCTGTCTCACAGAGGGAGAAATGCAGCTATGGGTGATGGAGACAAGAAGCAAAGAAAATCGTTCACTTCTATTTGAGTTTGGAAACTCTTAAGTTGTCTTGCCCAGGTGGAAACCGGGGACTGGACTAGAGTCCAGATGTCAGACTGCCTGGCTCATTACACTTATGACCCACTTCCAGCCACTAGAGGGCATTTCCAGCAGGGATTGGCAACTGTGTATACCGCTGTGTTCTCACTAGCTGCTTATTGCCTTCTCCTTGCATCTTGTCTCTCTCTCCTTTTTCTCTTTTGCTGGTTTCTTCTTTTCTTTTTCTTTGTGTTCTCTGGCTTTCAGCAAACAAGGATTTTTTTATTTTTCCTATCTAGAGGCCTCCTCTAGCACAATTTTTGCTGTGACAGCAATTCACATCACTCTCTACCCTGGTGCCACCTCATCTTTCCTCTCTGGGGTTGATAAATACAGAGTTGTAGCATGAAAGAGACTGGGTGTAATCACTGGAGACTTCTCAGAGTGAAAACAGCAGCACTCCTTGCAGACACTGCCTAACTGAGAACAGCTTGAGAAAATAAGTTCTATGAAAAGGAGAAGAGAGGGAAGTGGCTAGAAAAATGGGAAGAATAACTGAAATGTAGGGTAAAAAAATCTATTATAGGGAAAGTGTGCAAATCCACAAGTATTTATTGTTTAAGAAAACCCTTTTTGGGACTGGAAATCCTTTTCCCATAGTAAGTCCAATAATTTAGAAATAGGAGTATCATGAAAATGAACTTGGTAGAGTTTACTTTACTTTATATTTGCAAAAAAGTTTTAAAAGGCTGAGAGTAAGAAAAAAATTGTCTGGGAGCTTTAACAGTCTATTTATGGGAAAAATTCTTATTTTTAAGAAAGATATAGTGTTATTTAGATATGACTGAACCTTGTCTATTAATAAAATATCTAAGACAGAATGTATTATTAGGAAGACAACATTCCAATATTCAGTTAACAAATCATTCTATTAAGGCATGCATTCAAGTGTAGTAAGATTCATTTTTCTTTAAAATATTCTAATATTCAGAGTGTTCCATAATTTGTACCTTCTTTAGAGTTGGTTTGACTCAGTGACAGTAAAAATTTACTGATTCCTTAAAAGGTCTTTGCACAAGGACTAGTTAATATCTAGCCCACAGGGTTTGGAATAATCAAGCTCACAGTCTTCCAGCAGGGGGATTTCTGAACTGTAATTTGACATTTTTGGCAATATTTGACACTTGCATCCTTCCTTCTTGACCACAAATACTCTCACCTCTCTATCACCACCAGTATACCTAACTTTGTCATATGGTCCCCAAGGAACTCCCAGGCCACCTGACCCTACTTCCTTTCAGCACAAATTGACCAATAGGTATAGGGGATAAACTAGCAAGTTCACAGAAACCAACACACAAGAGTACTGACAAAATTAGAATTCAATGAATAAATAACTCCTTTGAAAAGAGCATTTACAGCTTATGATTTTGCTAGGCTGCTTGATTTTCCATCAGCTTCCAAGTCCTTTCCTCTTCAATTCTTTCATGAAGTGCTGATCAAAGAATTTCTCACTTCCACATCCCCATGTGTGTTGGCACCTTTTCAGTTCCCCTTTTCTGATGAAAGCTTTCATGCTTTGTAATCCTTTTTGTTCTGGGGATCTCTGCCTTTTCTGTGGAAGGATAGTTAGATGTGTATCCCTACGATGCAGGAGTTCATGGCTAGCAGGAGGAAATAGCCACTGCTCATGTCCTTGCTTCAGTAGATACATTAGTGCCTATTATTGCAGGGAAGACATAGAGTCCTGATGTCCTAATCCAGGGGGTTTAATAGGAATTTGAATAGATAAATGAGGGGGCAGCATTATATTACTTTGATGGTAAAGAAAAGGGGGGCCCTCACTTTATTCTTTCCCACTAGTCTGAGTTTTTGGTCAACAGAATAGTTATCTCAGGAGTCTGTGAAACCTTCTTCACCACAAATGATCACTAAGAGGTTGTACGACCCCTTCTCATGCTGTTATAGTATACATGTACTTTTAATATATGTGACTTCTAAACCTGCTTATAACTCAGAGATCTATGAAGCCAGTGGAAAATAAAATAGGATCTTTTGAAGATTTAGTTTGTAAAATATGGTACCAGTTGTGTTGGATCCTTCTTGTGTCTCTTAAATGTCCACCCCAAACATAACTTTTTTTCTTTTTGTCGAGTTCTCATTCTTTTGAACTCAATCCTGGGTGTGTACACAGTGTTGTGTGTTTTGTTAGCATTTATAATTATTTTCATAAGGATTGTTTTTGTTATGGCTAATTTAACTATAAATATGAGTTGAGAGTTAAGGTAGCAAACCTTGAATATAAACCTGAGGGGGTGAAACATGACTTAATTAAGTAGGTACAAACTTAGAAAATCTTAAATATCATGATACCATGATACTGTATGTACTTCAGGATAATTATTGTAAGAATAGTTTTATATAAGAGGTTTTTAGAGTCAAACAGATTTCAGTTTGGATCGAGTTCTCTACTTTATACTGTGGTTTTAACCAATTAATAGTCTTAAAACTCTATATCCCCATCTATACATCTGATACTATCCCACTATTCACATATGAAGTTTAAATAAAAATAAAAATATGTAAGTCACCTACTACTTGGACTATATAAGGTTCTAGAAATATGTATTTATTGTCTTCCATTTGTTTTAGGTATCTGTATCTGAACTTGGGAAAAGGAAACATTTTCCCAGCTTTGTGGGTACATTTCCATTCTCTGCTGTCTGCTTTGTTGGCTCAGCTGAGCACACATAGGAAGAGAAGACACTCAAACCCTGGCATCTGACTGGCGTGAGGACAACAAAGTGCTGAATGCCTTTGTTTAGGTCAATAGTGTTGCATTGCCAACACTGTCGCTATATGGTTGAGTCCCACAGACCTGCCTGGTCCTGTCTCAATCTACACTGCTATCCCAGTGGAAGAGCCAGAACAAGGCCACGGTTCTAGCCACAGCACAGGAGGATGGTTTTTGTTATAGACCCAGGGCCCTGCTGTCAGACTTGTCCAGGGCCTGAGTAACTCAGAACACTGTGACTCATAAAAAAGAGGGCAGTAAAGTCCCCACTCAGGGCTCTTTTGACTCCTTGGGCGTAGCCCTATTCCACCTTCAGTTTGTGCAGTCCACACTTGCCAGCATTCTTGCACTAGATCTGCAGCAATATTTTTTGTTCAAATAATTTGAATTAAAAAAAAATCTTTCTTGTTAGAAACATTATGCTTTAAGTCAGTATTCTCTTTAAAACTTTTGTCTTATTGCCTCTGTATTGTTAACTTGGATGAAATTCAATCATAGAAATGAAGTTTCCAAGGGAAAGAAGCCTCTTAAATTACTAATACAATTAAGGGTACTTTACAGAGTGCTTAAAACAGCATTAAACCTATACTGGAACTTTGAAAGAAGTTACTAAAACTTATTGTCGTGAAATTATGTACATTTACTTTATCACGCTTTATAATAATCTTCTAAGTTAGGCATTGTCAAATCTACTACAGATGAAGAAATGGATTTGAATAAGCAAAATAACATGTTCGAAATCATACATCTAGGAAGTTACAAAGCCAGGATTGGAACCTAGGATTGCTTTCATAGTTGGTTCTATTCCACTGTGATCAGCTACTTTGATTGTATGGATAAGACAAAAAAACTTGTAAATCACATAGAAGATATTGAATAACCACCAAATAATAAATTATTAATGCATGTGTTCACTTCTCTGGACCACGGCACTGTTAGATTTGGATGTTCACTTGTTTGCTAGGTGGGGTTTGATCTCCTAGCAAGTCAAATGTACCCACGTAACTTGGGACTGTCATGAACCACAATGGTCTTCAGTGAATGAAACCCTTCTGCAGCTTCCACTTCATGGCAGAGATGCCTCAGTTTAGCCTCTGGGATTTTTGTGAGGAATAGGAAGAGCCATAGCTTTGGTTTGCTCAGTTAGAAGATGGAACTGTAGGGGTACCTTTCCCTGAAGTTGGGGAAATGGGTCCTATATCCTGGCTAAGGCTCTTATCAGAGGCTCTGAGAAATTTCCTTGCATTTCTCCAGAGTTGGCAGTTGATTTGGGGGATCTATTTTTATTTTCATCTCAGAAGGTCAGGGATTATTTTTGAGGAGATCATCTGATCCAGAGGTAGATTATTTCAAGAGATAGTGGAATTTCTGGGGCCTTGTAAAGCAAGTGCAAGACATAGCTTCTTATTCAGAACATTCATACTTACACTAATAAAAATTAAGAGTCATGGGCTGAGGTACTTTTTTAGCCCAAATAGTGACAGGTGGTGAGCAGGTGGAGGCACGAAACACTTGTCACGGGTGTGTCTGAGTGGTAGGCGGGGGACGGGTAAAGATATGAACGCGTGATACCAGCTCCATCGCTCCTTTCCTGTTGTTGATGA
>RJWT010036783.1:0-13196 GCA_004365215.1 Cuniculus paca | reverse complement strand
ACTTCTAGGATGGTAATATTAAAGAATGAGACAGTAGTAAAGCACCTGCCTGTGTGGTGTACAAAGAGTTTGCCATCTTTTCTATTCTTTGATGTTTCTTATGCCAAACCAAAACTTAGAGGCTTCATGAAAGAACTTTCCTATTGAAAGCCAGCATTATCAGATGTAATGAATGTTCACAACCCCCTTGCCATTTTCTCAGACTCCGTATTTGACACATCTTTCTACTGTGTGCATCTAGTAAGTCCCCTGATTGCTTTCTGGTCTATTATCTCCTGGGCCCAGCTTATAAATTAAAAACGCAGTCATTGTTCTTATGTGGTGACACTACATTTATACAAAAAGTGATGCTGTGGGGCAGCGCTATTATTCTAAGACAGGGTTTGTACTGAAGATATATTTGTCACCTAGTTATTTGTAATTAGCATGATCTGTGATTTTTCTCCAAGCCCACTATGCAAAACAGGTTCCTCCTTGGTCTGTACCATCTTATGTCTTTCACCCCTATGGTCTAGAATGAATGAAAATACCTACCCCATCTCTGTTTGTAAAGCCTATAGAGCATGAAGTAACTAATCTCCACCCCAAGACAAATATCAGTGGACTTCAAATCCTTAGCTCCGGAGGAACTTGTCCCTTGGCCATGCATTTCTTAGACTTGCTGTTTTTCTGATGAGGCCATTACCTCTTAGGAATGCACTCATTGTATTCCATCAGTTCCGGTATGCTGCACTAGTATTATTGTTTAATTCTAGGAACTGTCTTATGTCTGCCTTGATTTCTGCTGTGACTGACTGATTCTTCAAGAATGCATGGTTTAACTTGCATGTGTTTGCATAAATTCTAGGATATTCTGCCACTAATGTCCAGTTTCATTGCATAATGATCTGATGAAATGCAAGGTATAATTTTGATTCTTTTGTATTTATTTAAGTCATTTTAATTGCTAGTGTGAGGTCTATTTTGGAGAAAGTTGTATGTGCTGCTGAGAAGAATGTATGTTGTGTTGTTGTTTAGTGGAACATTCTGTAGATACATATTAAGTCCATTTGTTTGAATGTTTGGTTCAACTGGATTTTTTTGTTTATTTTTTATCCAGTTAATCTGTGAATTTGTGATGGTGGGGTATTAAGGTCTCCCACTAAAATTGTATTGGTGTTTATCTTATCTTTTATTTCCAGTAATGTTTGTTTTATAAGTTGGTTGTATTGTCCTTTGGCATATACGTGATTATCATCGTTATCTCTTTCTGTTGAATAGTTCCCTTAACCAATATGTAGTGATCTTCTTTGATGCTTCTGATTAGTTTTGGCTTACTGCAGCATAATACAAGTAGCTAAATCTTGTAAGTGGACTATACGAGTGGATATTCTTACAAAATGATATTCTTACAAAATGATACTCTCCATAAAGAATGATAAACTTGAGGCATTTGTAGGAAAACGGATGCATTTTTGAGAGTATAGTGTTAAGTTAAATAAATCAGACACACAAACTTAAATATCTTGTGGTTTTTTTCTTATATAAGAGACCCAAATTATAAATAAAATACAAAAAAAATAGATAACAGGAAGTAGGGAGATAGATTTTTTTCAAGTAGGAAAAGGATGAAAAGATGGAATAAGGGGGAAGAGAGGGAAGAAAAGTGGGATAAAAAATTGAGATGTGTTATGTACATGTATCAACTCATCACAAGGAATGTAATTATGTGATGTGAACATATACTAATTAAAAAATGAAAACTGGAAAATTTAGGCAAGGCTGAGGATCGTCAGCAATAGAAGTCAACATTTGTCAAATACTTTTAAGCATCTCCTTCAATTATTCTTCAAGGTTGCCTCCTGGAATCCCCTCCCCTACTTTATTAACATATATTGGGTATATAGATTAATGGGTTTAATTTTGGCAGATTTGTACACGCATATAACATACTTTAATCATTCCCTATCTCACATCCTGTACAAAAATCAGTTTAAAATGGATCCAAGACCTGTTTATATTACCTGAAACTGAAATTCCTAAAGGAAAATATAGAAGAAATACTTGAATCCATAGACACAGGCAAAAACTTCTTGAATAGGACACCAATAGCATTGGAAATGACATTAAGAAAAACAAAAGGGACTACAACATGTTAAAAACATTTCTGCACATCACAGGAAACAACAGAATGAAGATACAGTCTACAGAATAGGTGAAAGTGTTTGCCTCCAGCAGGAGATAAATACTAAGTTATGTAAAATCTCAGAAAAATCAACATCATAAAATTGAATGACCTAGTCAATAAATGGCCAAAAGAGTTAAATAGATGTTTATTAAAATAAGAAATACATACAAGGGACATGAAAAAAAGTTCATCTTTAGAAATTAGGGAAATGCAAATCAAAACTACTAACATTTGATCCAGCAATACCACACCTTGGAATATATGCAAGGAATTAAAGTCAGTATATCATTGGGATCCCTGCATGCCCATATTTATTGTGGCATAACATACAGTACCAAAGAGATGAACTAGCCCAGGTGCTCAGCAGCAGATGAGCAGATAAAGAAAATACAGTGTTGATACACAATACAGTAGTACTCAGCTACAAAGAAGAATTATCTGCCTCCTGGATTTATAAAGCATTATGTAAATGTTACCAGAAATTCATTCGTAAGTAATATGGATGTATTTTTCCCTACTATTTATGCTTTCAGGGTTTTACTCAAGAAACTTTTATGACACTGCTTTTCTAAAAATATTCTCTATATTCTATTCTATATTTTTAAATCTTACGTTTTGTATTTAGGCCATAAAACTACCTTGAAGGCTACCTATTTTTATGTCACATACGGCAAATTTTTTCTCAAATTCTTTCTTTCATCTAAAGATTGTTTTATTTTGCATGTCTATAGTATTCTTTGTATATTTTCATTTTCATGACTGTTTTGGCGCCCTTTTTGTAATCAATTAATTTGGGTAAAGCGTTGACCATTTTATTATTCTCTGGTATATATAAAACTACACATTAATCAGGGTTTTCTCCAGAATTAGAACCAATCTCAGTTCTAATTCTGGAGAAAACCTTGATGTAGATAGATAGATAGATAGATCGATCGATCGATCACAATTGCCCTATCACCTCAGGCGATAGAATAATGTCCAGTACAATGGTGAGAGTGATCTTTTTCACTCAGTTACCAATAGTGGATTTTAAAGTCTTAATCCATCAAACCTGGACTTCGAGATTTTAATTGCTTTCCTTTTCTATTTCTTTAAATTTTATTTTGTTCTTGTAAGTTTTTAATCTTAAAATAGCTATATTTTCTATGCTTTATTTAAACATTTAACAGTGTTTTATTTTAGTAATATCTTTCATTTGATAGTCTTTTGTTGTTGAGAATTGCTTTAGCTTTGTTGTCTAGGTGATTCACAATCTTTTGTGCACAACAGATTCTCCTGTCTTAGCCCACAAGTAGTAAGGTTGTGCCACCATGACTGGCTTTGCGTTATAATTTTTTTGTCATCTTTTAGTACGCTTTAACTACTAAGTTCTTATGGTGGTTCATTTCCTTATGATTTGTGTTAATGAGATTATGTGAGAAATAGTTGGTTTATCAGTGAGAGTCTCAGAAACCAGTATTATGTATGTAGGTGTCCTCAAAAACTTGTCTAATGTTAGTTTCTGAGGAACATTTCATAGATTTAAGCTGTCCAAAACATATTCAACATGATGTTTAAATTAAAATGGATATTTAATATAAAGTTAATTTTCTTGACAACCATGATGTACCCTTATTTGCTCAACAGAAGCACTCTTCTCAAGATCCTCATTTTGCAAAAAGTTTTATATTTTACTTCCTGCCTTTCCCCTAGATTAAGGTTTTTAATACATATAAAAAGATGGACTTAGACCATCTCATATAGATCTTTTCTCCTCTCACTGGAAGTAAAATTTTAAGTCCTTGCAGGAAGGCCTTCTAGTAGTTTAGTTCCTTGTTAGAGCCTCTATATCTCATTAAATTAAACTTTTTTTTTGGTTTCATTTGTGCAGATATGGAATATTTAAACATCTTTGTTACGTTTTTCTTCCTGAATTTTTATGTACTTTTTGATGGAATTAAAATTTTCCTTTGTGGATATCACCAGTTGATCCAAACTGAAATTTTTTTTTTTTTGTGGCACCGGGGATTGAACTCATGACCTTGTGCTTGCTGGGCAGGTGCTTAGACCACTGAGCTAGATCCCCAGCCCTGGTATTTTTGAGACAGGGTCTCACTATGCAGTTCAGGCTGGCCTTGAGCTCACTTTGTAGCCCAGGCTGGTCTCGAACTCACACGATCTGCCTGTCTCAGCCTCCCGAGTGCTGGGATTACAGGCATGAGCCACCACGCCCAGCTCCAAATTGAAATTATTTATTGAATACTTATGAAAAACTTTTTATTGATATGTGCTACTTACAGCAAATTAAATAAACAGGTTAACACCAATCTTACACAATCCAAGAGAGGAGAGAAAGATTTTTCTGGAATTGTGATGTGTATGGGGGAGTCTTGTGCAAAGCACTGTTGTGACAAGAAGAAAGATGTCATTAGCTAGATTTGAGAGGGTTGGAGAGGACGTCCATGCAAAAGGATTTGAGATAGCCTCTTCAAGGTGATAAGGAACCCTGAGGGCAGAAAGATAACAAGTGGATGGACATGCTCCAAGGAGACCGAATGTCCAGCTACTGGGTACAATTCCAACACAAAGATGACAGCTGAAGTGGTACTACTGAGAGCTTGTGGTAGGAGAGGGTGTCAGAGTGAGAATGAAGAGTGTAGACTATTGAGAAAATGGAACCTAAGGGAGAGCTGTGAGCAAAAACTTCAAGGTAAGATAAAAGAAAACAATAAAGAACATAGGACAAGCAAAGATGAAAAATAAAACATCTCATACTCCAGAGTTTGAACAAAAGTCCTTTTGATGCTGGGCGTGGTGGCACATGCCTGTAATCCCAGCACTTAGGAGGCTGAGGCAGGAGGATCATTGTAAGTGTCTCTTCAACATCCTAACGTACTACAGTCTTCAACTTTTTCTCCCCAGAATTCCATGATCCTTTATTATAGCACAGATTCTCCTTAATTCCCTAATGATTTGCAGTCAGTCCAATGGTTCGTCATTCTAATACCCATTAATGAATTTTACTTTTTAACTGTCTAATACTGTACTAGAAGTTAATTCAAAAATTGACTTCTGTGTCTTCAAGAATTGATTAATAAACTTTTTGTGTCCATTAAGGTTCTTTGAGATTGAAAGCTCTCAAAGCTCAAAAGGGCAATTATTGTAAATCTACCTTAGTAGGATATTCAGCATAGAAAAAAATCTTGTTTTCAGAGTTCATTCAGAGAAAAGAAATAGCCTTTCTATGATGACTAGCCTTCCTAAAAGTGAGGGTACCAGATGTAGCACCCAAGTTTCAATTGATTTTGTCTTACCACCGAACACACTACACTGTCGGAAACCATGATTCAACCTGAGAATGTTTCACCTATGTTCTCCCACAGTAGTGCTTACCACACAGTAGCTATTGGAAAAGAATTATGTGGATTAAAGGAAGAAAATGGAGTAAACCAAAATAGTTTTCTTCAATGAGTATTAAATTAGACTTAAAATGAAGAAGCTGAGAGACTGAGGTTCAGAGAAGTAAGTGATGGAACTGAGGCTGTGACAAATGTCTATTCTGATGCTCTTTGCATCAGTGTGCTCAGTTGACAAACATTCCAGTGGTGGAGGAACACTGGCTTCGTGATGTTCATTACTCATTCCAACTCAAATATTAGCAGTTAAGGGAATCACCTGGTAAACTGATGAAACGCAGATTTACTGCATTCATATTCAGATTCAGTAAATCTGGCAAGAATGCCAGGAAAATATTTTTATTGAAAAGTCAGGTAACTTTGATGCAAGCAGATTTGGCCTACACTTACAGTAACTGTACTAGAGATATATGCATAGTCAAGCAGATCACTCTTCTTGTATTTATACTGAACTTTCTCCTGCACATCTAAGAGAAGATTATGTAACTGTCTTCATTCTGAGAAAGACACACTTGCATGATATTGGTTATTGTGTATGAAACAATTTTGCATAGCTAGCTTATTTCTTAAATACTTTAAGCATTTCATTGAAGTATCAGTGCTAGTTTTGTGCTAGCCACCTGTAATAAATCATTTTTGATCTCTCATGTATGTGAAGGACAGAATACTCACAAGATTTGCAGTGACTTCCTTCTGTAATAAATCTAAAGCAGAACTTGGCAAGCATAGGAAACTCTGGAGAAGAGCTGGAAACTGGTAAATATTATTTGAAAGAACCTCACTATTGATTCTAGTGCTCACTGAAATTTTACTTGGATTTGTATTCTGAGTCAAGGTTTAGCATATGCTTTTAATATTCATAAGAATTCTCTTCTTTAAAGTTTTTCTATTCTCTCCAATACCATTCTTGGATTATGCCTCTTCTGCAAAGTCATTTCTCATTCATACATCTGAAATTATTCTGTCCATTTATTCTCTGAAGCACTCTGTTCAAAACTCTGTATAAAATAGCTGATATTGGCATGGTTTGTTTACAGGTACTCTGCCTTGTACACTAGAGAAGAAATCTTCCTGTACCCTTCTTTACATCAGCTGCCATTAGCACACCACCTCACCCAAAATAGGCTATTGATAAATATTCATGGAGAAGAGGAAAGCAGGCAAGAATGTGCGAATGTCCTGGTACTGATATTAAGAATTCTCTGCAGATGATTTTTGGTAGTAGACATAGACAAAAATAACTGGGAAGAAGATTTTCCTGAATCTACTCACCAAGAACTTTGTCTTTGGCTCAGCCTGAATACTTGTATTTTTTTATGTGCTTTCAATTTAATACATTTGTAAAACTATGACAGCTTTGAATTATAAAAAACACTTTAGATAGTTATGTAGCTTTTTACAGTATAAAACATTTGACAAATACATTTGGTAAAGGAATGTAGCTTCAGTATTTTACTTAAAACTTTCAAGATCTGAGAACATTTGTGTGGAGTGTGTAGGTG
Organism: Cuniculus paca; assembly: GCA_004365215.1. Classification (NCBI taxonomy): domain Eukaryota; kingdom Metazoa; phylum Chordata; class Mammalia; order Rodentia; family Cuniculidae; genus Cuniculus; species Cuniculus paca. The sequence continues at coordinate 6,132 of RJWT010036783.1, read as the reverse complement.
TGGGTGTGGGAGTGGGTGGTAGTGGTGGTGGTGGTACTGCTGTGGAGAAAATCTACGTCCTTGCTCATGCTAGGTACATACTCCCCCACTGAGCTACATCATCAACCAAAGCAAATGCTTTACAACAACAAAATTTGTCTCAAACTCATGATCATTACTACTTTACTCCCCACTAAGGAAGAGGCTTGTAAATGCATGTGTATTTATTAAAGCCTCAAAAGAACAAATTTATTTAGATTTGCTTATTAAACTGGAGGCAGTAATGGAATACTGTACTATGAGTTTCAGTATTGGGCCCTGAATCTCAAATGCAGGGTACTGAGGCCATTATTTTTCTTTGTTAACAATGATGCTCTTAAATTCCAATAAGTGCCCCCTGTGTTAAAGATAAAAGACAAAGGCATGAGATATAAAGAGTGTATGGCAGTATTTGCTCATTTTGATTAGCTGAATATCACAAAATTAATACTGGCTTGTTCTGAATGTTCCAGTTATGCTCATTTTTGAGGAAAAATAAAAACATGTAAACCCCATGTTGCAATGGCAGTAAGTTAGATCCTGGTGCTTTAGAAAGAGTTTAAAGTTATTCAAAGAAAATCTGAATTTTGTGAAATAACTTGGCCCACATGTTTCAGATCTAAACAGGATCCTTGCCTCCATGCATGTGACTTGCCTACAATGAAAGAATGTCATGGCTTTGTGGAATTTCCAGTTTTAGTCTCTTAGAGTTTGACCAACCTTCAATCACACAGGTTTCAATAGTAATTACTAGATTCTTTCACAACAGAACTGTTCTTTTTCTGGAAAGATCATTTATAATTACATACAAGGAACAATGCTTAGAGTTTATTTTTAAAAGAAGGAGTATAGGTCAAGATTAAAGTTTATAACCACCATGCAATCTCCAGCCCAAACAACTTAAATCTAAGTTTTTATCCTTTTCATTATACCTCCTCAGAGGGTGATTTTGAGTCTTTGGGTTTCTCCTCTATAAAGAATGAAATTCATGACAAAATTAGGCTGAAAATCCAAGCCTGCACAGTTTGAAATGTGGAGTAAATACACCCTGGATAGCTGATTTTCAAATTAGGCTTTAAAAGTTTCCAAAAGAAATTATGTGTCTGGAATAAGAGCTATCAGTAATAGTGTCTTTACATATTAGAGTTAACTCTCAAGAGAATAATTAATAGTTATAATTTTAATTAGTACCTTACTATTCTTTTATTCCCTAAGAATTGTATATGATAGGATCACACAACCTTCACATGTACACAGCATGCAATTATACAAAGATATCTCAAATATGTTATTCCATTTCATCTTGGCACCATCCTTATGAAATAGGTAGGTGGGATTTCAAATCCTTGGAGAACTCTTTCATTCTCCCTTTTGTCATTTATAAGATAGTTTGATGAATAAAACCTACCTTCTTTAATCCTTTGTGTTATTGAAATGAACAAAACTGATCTCTTGTGACAAAGAAAATAAAATTAGAAAACATTTCTATAAATAAATATGTTAATATTTGCTTTATGCTTACCATTGCATATTTAGTCCCTTGAGAAAGATTTGAAGATATGAACATAATCCATCCAGAATACAGATCAACTAATCTGAAGATCACATATTGACCCATAAAGCAATTCTCAACAAAATTGAAAAGGTTAAGTGATACAGAGTAAATTTCCTGATCCCCATAGATGTTACCTTGGAAATATAATAAACAAATATAGCTATAAAATAATTGAATGTTTGAAATTAAGGAGAAAACTTTTAGTTAATCAGTTGAAGGAAAAACTGGAAATTGGAACTATTTTAAACTAAATGGTAATGAAAACAGAAGATATCAGAGTTTGCGAAATGCACTTAATGACGTGATAAAAAGGAAGTTTATAGCCTTGTGTACATGGATTTTAAAATAAGAGCCTTTAGTATGAATTATCTGAGTTTCCATACCAAGAATTAAAAAATTAAAAATCAGAATAGAAGAGACACACAGATAGAAAAATGAGAACTATAAATAAATAAATAAGCATTTTTCCAACAGGAGCAGCCACATTACCAAGAGACAAATGAAAAAGGTTCAAACTCTCAGTGAAATGAAAAAAGTAAATTAAAACTCTTACGTGGAATCACCAGCATAACTGTAATTAAAATATTAATGAGTTCATTGTGTATTCTTTGTATTAGTCTTTCTCTCATGAATAGTTACCAAATTTTTCCCCATTCTGTATTGTCTTTTCACTCTGTTGTTTGTTCCTTTTGCTGTGCAGAAGGTGTTTAATTTGATAGGATCTCATTTGTTGATTCATGGTACTATTTCCTGTGCAACCAGGATTCTAGTCAGAAAGTCCTAGCCTGTGGATATGACTTCAGAATTTTTTCCTATTTTATCCTCCATCAGGTTAAGAACATGTAAAGAACTCAAAAATTAGACTCCCAAAATAAAAGACTCAATAAAAAAAAAGTCAAGTGAAATGATAGACACTTCACAAAAGAAATACAAATGGCCAATAAATAACATGAAGAAATGTTTGTCATTGGTCATTAGCAAAATGTATATTAAAACAACACAGAGATTCCATTTTACCCCAAAAAGAAGCATCATCATCAACAAATCAAATACAGTAATCACAAATGATGGTGGAGTTGTGGGAAGAAAGGGACCCGTCTACATTTTTGGTGTAAATGTAAACTATACAATCTCTGTGGAAATCCGTATGGAGATTACTCAAAAACTACAAAGAAAAATTCCATTTGACACAGTTATTCTCCTCCTTGTTGTCTCCTCAAAGAGTTAAAGATAGCTGGGGATCTAGCTCAGTGGTCTAAGCGCCTGCCTGGCAAGCGCAAGGTTGTGAGTTCAATCCCTGGTGCCGCAAAAAAAAAAAAAAATTAAAAAAAAAAAGTTAAAGATATCACTTTACAATGACAGATGTATACCCATGTTTGTAGCTGCACATTTTGTAATAGGTAAACCTTAGAAGCAGCCTGTAAGTCGATCAGCAGATGAATGGATAATGAAAATGTAGTATTCACACACAGCAATATACTACTCTACCATAAAGATTGATAAACTTGAGCTATTTTTAGGAAAATAGATGCATCTTGAGACCATAATGTTAGGTGAAAGATGTTAACACACTAGCTTAAATATCACTTTTTTTAATGGAGACCCCTAGACCTCCACTTTTTGAAGCTGTAATGAGGCAGCCAGTGCACCTCAGAGTCAGAGAACACCAAGGAGGAAGCGAACACTTCCTTCCTTGCAGGCCAGGATTAAGAACATACTCCCACTCCTACTGGTAATGAAGATCCCTGCTTTTAAGTGTTTATAGAGGCCAAGTGAAGAAACTGGACTTTTACTTGTACCTGGTGGTGATGTGACAATATTCCTATTTCTTTGCTTATTACTTTGTGAAATTTGAAAAACCTAGGTAAAAGAAGTTTGAATAAGATTCAGAAACTCAGAATACAATAAGAAAATGTCCACATTAAAAGTAAAAGCCATTCATCATGCTAAGAAACGTACCTCAAAATGAATGAAACAATAACCAACAAAAGCAACACCAGGAAGACAGGAAGAATAAATTATCTGGAAAAGGAATTTCAAGTCAGGTATGGCTTTTAAATTGTTCCAGAAAGCAATTATGGACACACTTGAAGGAAATGAAATAAATAGAAGGCTTCAGCAAAGAAATAGAATACTAACAATGAAAAGTAATTGTAAAGAAAAAATTTTATAACTAAAAATGTTAACTAAAATAAACTGAATGGCAAGATTCAACAGCAAACTGATGAAGAAAGAGGAAATTTCTAGAGAATACAAAGACAGAACAATAGAAATGATACAATATAAACAAAAGCGAGCCAGGCACCCACAACTCCAGCAACATCTGAGGAAGGACTGAGTTCTAGGGGAACCTCAGCAACGTAACAAAACCTCATCTCAGTAAAGTAAAGGAACAAAATTGCCTAAACAAAAGAGGTAATCCTGAGGAAAATTAATAAATCTTCAAAGAATGGTGGGATTATAACAAAAGATCTAATTCTCATTTTTAGGGACTGGGGATGTAGCCTGGCAAACGCAAGTTCATGAGTTCAATCCTTGGTACCAAAGACAAAACAAAACAGAACAGAACAAAAATACTAACATTCATTTTTATTTTGTTGCATGAAGAAAAAAATAAAAGGACATGAAAGGTACTGGAAAACATGGCAGAATACTTTCCAAATTTCAAAAAATCTGTAAATTTATAGATTAAGAAGTTGAGTGAATAGCAAAGAGTGTTAAATCTGTGCCAGTGTTTGGATTCAATGAAAATTGAGTCCAAATTAAATGTTATCAAATAATTTAGATAAAGCATCATATTGCTATAGTTAAAACAATTAGAATTAAAATGAATCTATCACAGAAATCATAGAGGGAAGAAAGAAAAAATAGAATGATTTTCAAATGATTAAATACCAGAATCCTCATTTTAAAATTTTATAACTAGTGAAACTGTCCTTCAGGAATACATAGAAAAACATCTTCAGATGAAGAAAAAACTTTTTAAAAATCGTCGCCAATAGAACTATTTAAAAAGAATGTCTCAAGAAAAGTCTTTAAACAATTAAACAAGGAATCATGGAATATCAGAAAGAAAAAAGAACTCGATAAGCAAAAATACTAAAGAATTTTTCCTTCTTGAATTTTCTAGATTATATTGGCTGAATCAAAAATTAGTTAAATATACAGTAGTATGTTTCAAAACATATGTAGAGAAAATATTGCACAGTCATAAACAAGGAAGAATAAAATAATTTAAAGTGAGGTAATGTTTCTACATTTCAAATGAACTGGTAGATGAAACATTACACTGTGATGAGCTCTGTTGCTCTCTCTCTCTTTCTCTCTATATGGGCTATACTATAGTCTGTATACATATACATATATATAAAACTATACTACGTATACTATGCTGTGTACTATATACGCAATATACTATGTATTATACATAAAGCACTATCTAGAGTAACCACTAAGAAGATATAAAATACATATTAACAAACAATATGAATAAATTCAATTATTTTATCCACAAAATTGTGTGGATGCAAGCAAAAATAAGTCATAATATTTAAAAATGAAAGCAAACAATGTAATAATCCACTTAAGCCTATATGTATATATATATCTCAGTAATAACATTAAAAGTGTTTAAAATAATTTTATGCAGAGTTTGGCAAAATAGGTTAAAAGTTATGATCCAAATATGTAGTGTTACCAAAAACTCACTTTATACATAATTGCATGTGTCAGTTAATAATAAAAGGATAGAAAATGATGAGTTATACAAACATTAATGCAGGAACACTGTAACATCTGAATTAATATCAGCTAAATAGGTCTCAGAGAAAACTAAGAGTGAAAATTATATTGCGTAAAAATATAAGGGTCGCTGCCCTCACAAAGACCCAGCAATCACAAATGTATATCATAAGCAATAGAGCTACAGAATATGACAAGCAAAAAAATCACAATACAGAAAGGAAAACTAGAAAAGCCTTCAGTTATAGTTGTGCTTTAACAACCTTCTATCACTGTTAAAATAACCATGTCAGAATAATCAGTGTCCGAATAACCATGTAGAAAACTGACATATATAAAAGAACTCAAAATCGTCATTAACAAATTTTATTTACACTGATAGAGCCCTCCACCCAGTAAGAGCAAAGTACACATGTTCAACTTCTCACAGAAAACAGACTCCATAAAATAAAATTCAACAAATTTGAAAGAGCTGAAATGAGTATGTAGCCTGATGAAATAGGAAGAAGAAACTGGGTGTAAATAAAAAAGGTAAGAGTAAAATCTCTGTTAAACACTAAGAAATTAAATAATATCCTCCTGAATAATTCATGCATCAAGAGAAAAATCTCAGGGGAAATTAAAAAAATATTGAACAAAATCAACATGAAAAATGCAGCATAACGAAATGTGTAAAATACAGCCAAAGCAGTGCTAAGAGAAAACTTTCTAGTATTAAACGTATTTACTAGACTGAAAGAAAAATCTCGAACTAATAACTAAACTTCCTGTGGAAGAACTTAGAAATAGAATAGGAAAATGAACTCAAAACAAAGAGA
>RJWT010036782.1:0-13186 GCA_004365215.1 Cuniculus paca | reverse complement strand
AGAAACTGAAAGACTCAATAAGATACAAAATTCCCAATAAATATGGGGGAAAGGTTCTGAAGTCCAATGGTGCTTTTATTCTTTGATTTGATTGGTTTAAGTCTCTTTTCTACTATTTGATTGCAATATGTGAGAAGATAGGAACAGCTCTTTTGAAGAAAACAGGGGACATTAAGGTAGCCATTGTTGGTTTCTTGTTTTCTGATTTGAAGGCCTGTAATGCTTTCACTCTTTGTTTTATCTGGTTTTATATTATTTTGTTTTGTTTGAGTTTATTGTCTGTAAATGTATGAACAACCATTTCGAAGAAGGCAAGAGACACTAGGGTAGCCATTGTTAATCTCCTGTTGTTATGTTTTGAAGACCTATATTGCTTGCAGTGTTCTGTTCTGAAATGCTATATACTGTTTGACTCTGTTCTGTTCTGTTTTGTTTTGTTTTGTTCTATTCTCTTTAAAATAATAATAATAATAATAGCCCCCAAATGGAAACCATTATCTTTGATGATCCCCTTTTCAGACACTCACTGTCTCTCAGGGGAATATGAATCTCCCTGGACTCTTGAATGAAAGATGCCACTCTGAGAGATTGCCTCAATCATTCCTCATCAACCTCAGGCCAACAAACCATCGCCACCCTCCCCAAATGACTCAAAAGCTCCATCAGTGGCTGCTTCTCCTGGGGCACCCAAAACTCTCCAGCCTCCTCCTGTGCCCTTCAGCCAGCTTTATGCCCCACAACACAAACTCAGTAGAGCTTCTTGCTATCCTAACCCACAGCTCATCCTGCCCAGAAAAGGTCACAGGAATAGAGGGGATTGTACAAGTCCAGGTCTGTTTTTCAGGCACAGAGACCCAACAATGCACAGAACATTTTGCACTGATTGACTCACAGAAGTCAATAGCAGGTTTGTGGTTCAATTTCCAACTTGGTCCCTTGATCTGATCTCTTGTAAGAAGACCATTCTGCCCTGGTATTTGCCCTACTGCAGTTGAAAAATATTTATGCAGATGAACAATGTGCCACATGAGGAGACAGGAATTGCCCCAGAATGGTGACTGTCCCTCTGACACAAGTGAATTGGGACTACCATATGGCAGGTGGACCACATATGAGGTCTAAAATGATGGCTACTTTTCTCATGGAAATAAAAAGGCACATTAGGTAACCTGTTAATTATGCAAAGGTGAGAGAGATAACACAGGGCAAAGAGGAAAATCCAGCTAACTTTCATAACTGATAAGAGGAAGCTTTCTGTAAATACACATACTTAGACTGATCTTTCAGATTGGAACAGGCACTAATGGGAAAATACTTTTCTTGTAAGTAAGCCCCAGATATTTGGCACAAGTTACAAAAGCTTCAGATGAGTGCTCAGACCTCTTTTCCCCCAGCGCTGAATATGCCTTTTTCTGGGTGCTACATTTGGGATCAGGAAGAGGGAGTAAAGGCGAGGTCCAGAGAACAAAGGCAAGTTTGTGGCTGCTGCATTTGGCAGTGCTTGACGCACACCCAGGCATCCACAGGAAAACCCAAGGCCAGTCAAGTACACCAGAACCTGGGTGAACAACTACACTAAGCCACTCCCCTGGACCTGCTATGAGCGTCAAACAGCTGATGTGACTGACCAATGGTGCATTAGGATTGACGGTCCTCTCTTCCAGACAGGGTCTAGGCCAGCCAGAACCTTCACTTGCCTCTATGAAGGGGCCATGGGCAAACTAGAATATCAACGTCCAAGAATATCTCCATTTCCTTCCAGAAGCCCTGGGTGACTCTGGACATCATGGGTAAGCACATTCAATTCCTGAGAGACACAGGGACAGCTTCCTCTGTTGTAACTTCCTTCTCTGGTAAATTTTCTCTACCTATAGCCATAACTGGGATTGAAGGGAGCCCTTTACTCCTATTTTCAAATGATATTTTGAAGATCTAATGTTCAACCACGGATTCTTAATTGCACCACAGTGTGTTCTACTCCCATATCAGCAAGGGATTTACCATTAAAATTGGGGCTGTTCTCCAATTCCAACAAAGTATATGGCTACACTATGATGGGTTTACCCGTTTGCTGTTTTGATGGACCCTGGGATTATTTTAACTTGGGGCTATTATGTTTAAAGATGCTGGGACCTTTCCACACAAGACTTTGTAGAAACATACAATTTTATTTACCTTGGGGAAATGGGAGTAGAGTTATCCTTCTCAACTCTTTTCTGGTTTTGGTTGTAGCTGTATTAGCAGATTGATAAACCAAACTTTGATTGATTTTTGTTCTGCAGTGCTAGAAATTCACCCCAGGAACTCACAAGTGCTCTATCACACAGCTATAGCCCTACTCTGAAAGCTTTAATTGGGATGAAGTCTAATTTTCCTTTTCAAATTGTTGATACTTTTTGGATGCTGTCTAAGAAGGCTTTTGTAACACTAGATTTTAGATTTTCTACATTTTCGTATTCTAAAAGTTTCATTTAGATTACAGAGTCACACTTAAAATCCATCTCTGGTTTTATTTTTGTATGTGATGTGAGGTATGACTCAATGATACCTACTTTTCCAAGTACACAATCTATCATCACTTGCTACAAATTTTCCTTTCTACCAGTCTATTTCTGAACTGATCAACTTTTCTCTCTTTACAACAATACTACATAGCATGCAGATTGTGCTAACTTTATAGTAAGTCATGAAATCCGCATAATGTGAATGATTTCTTTGTTCTATTTCAAGGTCATTTGACTCATCTAAGTTCCATGCCTTTTTGTGTAAATTGTAGGACAACTCATTAATTTCCTAGTCTCTAGAAGTGTGATAAGTAAATTTCTGTTGTTTTTAAGTTACTTGTTTCAGGGAATCTTAGTATAGCATCACCAAAGGACTAAGGTACTTATTTCATTTCCAAGCAAGCACTTCTCATGCAAAATGGGGCATTTATTTACATGCATATCTTTTGAGCTGAGCAAGCATCAAATCAAGCAAAAATGAGCTATCCTGGAATGTCTCATAGCATTGCTTCAAAAACAATCTTTTTCAATATCTGGGCTTCTGCATGTTATGCTTGTTCAGACTATATAATATATTGAAGTGGTAACAATCAACATTTTTCCTTCCATCTTGATATACAAGGCAAATAATATTGACTCACACAGTTCTTTCTGATGGGAAATACCCAGTAACTTAGCAGAAACACACTTTTCCTACTCAAGGAAAGTTATGTATATAAGAATTCTAGTGCCTGAAAATAGAAAAATGATGTGAATACTCTTATCATTGTTGCAGTTTATAAGAATATCATTCACAAAGTTCAATCCTTTAATATGTATAATTAATTGCACTGAACAGGAACACATCTCATAGCTCATGATTATAGTTGAGTGGTTCTGAAAATCTAAATATAGCAAATGCAAACACTTTAACCATCCACGGTTCACCTCACTCTCCAGACTCAATCATACTATACAGCTAATCATTGTACAGTCCCCTTCTCTGTCATGCAGGCCCATAACGCAGGTAGATGCTCTAACTTGAGGTACGGGTTTGCATTTGACTTGGATTACTTTGTGTTATTTACCATCTAGACACAAATTTGATTGTTAAATCCATGTTCATTGCTAGCCCAATTTTCTATTTCTCAGAAAATAAAGAGAATAAAATCAAAACTTTCTCAGTATAGTATTTAGGATGCATGCCATTTCATCATGTCAAACCAATTTATCTTAGTTTAGATGTTCTAATATAACCACTCTTCTTTCTATGCAAAGCCTCCATTAGGCTTTTCAACTCTATTTCACATACGTCTTTTTTTGTAAGCTATCTCAGCTGTACTTTGAAAAGCACACAGGTGATAAATACAATTGCTTTATTTAATAAGCAGATTTTTCTTTAAGTGCTTAGATTGTTGGATTTTTGAATACAATATCTTGTATATACATTCAAAGTAATTTTCTGATTTTTATCTCTCTTTTTTTTTTTTTTTCTATTTTTGAGACAGGGTGTCCCTATGCAGTTCAGGCTGACCTTGAGCTCACTTTGTAGTACAGGCTGGTCTTGAACTTGCAAGGATCCTCCTGCTTCAGCTTCAGTGCTGGAATTACAAGTGTGTACCACCACATTTGGCCTATTTTCTGATTTTTATCGTGAAAGAGATTGAGAAACCCTTGCTGCTGGGTAGAGCAGAGCTGAGGGCATGGATACCCATTTGTATGTACTTTTCAAAGCTCAACAAAACTTACACACTTGGATCCTAGCAACAGTAAGTCCTTGGGTTTAATTCCCTGCACCACAAAAACAATTTAAAAATAAAAAACTATGCACTTCAGTTCTGCACTTTTAATTCAACTGTAAAATACCCTCAGTTTCAATAAAAATGGCTGCAGAGAGACTCGAGCATAATTCAATTTCTAAGACATTTCAAAAATTTTTAAAGGTCAAAGTCAGAAACCCAGCCCTGCAATATGTATGACAGAAAGACAGTAAAAATAGGGGCATCAGCTATCAAACAGGGTTTGTTCAATGAAGTCTTGGAAGCATCTTCTAACTGGTCTGGCCCCTGCAGTGTCAGCTGTCTCTCACTGCCTGGGACTGTCAGGGAAAAGCACGGCCAAGGTCAGCACAAAACATCCTCTGATAGCAAGAAACCCTTTGCACTGATCAACATCCCCAGCCCTTTTTTGTTTTCTTTTGAAATAGGGTTTTGCTGAGTTGTTAAATGATCCAGGCTGGACTTGAACTATGGTTCTTCCTGCCTGAGCCTCCCAAGGGCTGGAAGTATCAGAATCAGCCTGTTGTGCGAGTGCTGTCTTATTGAACAAGGTCCGCTTGCAGCTCTTGCCCTGACTTCCAACCATCTTCTCTTGGGCAAGGCTCATATGGGCTCTCACACTGGGGTCAGGAATAGGGAGAACAAAGCATAGCCAAGCTTTCTGGAACCAAACCAGAACAGTCAGAGGTTAAGCAATCTCAACCCCAGGTCTGCCCTACAGTGCAAGGCATGGTCGGGGTCATTTCTTCCCTGCCAAAGGACTTGAAACTGATCAGCATGAATACACTCATTTGCAGGTACAGGAATCAGGGAGGAAGCTTGACTTGGAGGAGAAAGCAGACAAGACCCATATAGATGGTAAAGTAAGAACAATGACAAGAGCAGGACTCAGACTGCAGGGCGGTGCCCACCTTGTCATCTCTGCCCTACCCCTGCCCAACTCCCATCAGCAGGCCCAGGCAGAGGAACACATTGCTGTAATCCAGAGAGTTGGGTAATCCTACTACAGTCATTAGCAGATTCCTAGGAACAGGGAGAGGCAGCTGTAAACCAGTGCCAGCACCCAACAAGGCTCTTATGGGCTCTCACGCTGGAGTCAGGTATGGGAAAACAAACGATAGCCAAGCTTTCTGGAACCAGATCAGGACTCTCAGAGGTTGAGCAATCTCAACTCCAGGTCTGCCCTACTGCACAAGGCATGATCAGGGTCATTTCCTCACTGCTGAAGGGCTTGAAATCGAACAGCATGAGAACACTTAGTTGGAGGTACAGAAAGCAGAAAGTTTGACATGGAGGAGAAAGCAGACAGGACCCATTTAGATGGTAAAGTAAGAACAATGACAAGAGCAGGACTCAGACTGCAGGGTGGTGCCCACCTTGCCATCTCTGCCCTATTCCTGCCCAACTCCCATCAGCAGGCCCAGGCAGAGGAACGCATTGCTGTAATTTGGAGAGTTAGGTAATCCTACTAACTGGTTCCTAGAAACAGGGAGAGGCAGCTATCAACAGGTGCCAGCACCAAACAACTCTCTAATTGATGCCATCTGGCTGGTGGATTCTTCTCTCAACCCACAAATAATTACAAGACAGAGTCAAAAGACAACTGAGCAGAAGTATTTATTGTACAGCAAAAGCAGAAGCAGCATTTAATGTAAAGTGAAAGAAAAATGCCCCCAGATCTGTGTCCAGAGGATATTATACAGAAAAATGGCTACATCTCAGACAAGTTGAGATCAACCCTAGGGTTACAAGCAGGACAGTTTGACTTAGAAGTGGCCCTATAGGAACGCAGGGTGTGTAGCAGGTGTACTTTTCTAAGCACCATAATTGTAACTTTTCTAAAATTAGCAGAACAAAGACATTCTTTGGAGAGGTATGAATATTTTATTCCTGGGCAAGAAAATCCCTCTGATCCAATGAGGTCTTCATTGAGTCTCTGGTGCCCTGGCCTTGGCCAAGGTGCCTGTCACTAAGTCTTTGCTAGCTGCCTGTCCTGTCTAAGGAGCTCTCTCTGTCAGAACGCTCTGCACAGCTCCCTCCCCTCATGGACCAGTGTCACTCAGAGGAATCTTTCACCTTCCCTTAGGGCCCTGCTCTCTGTAAGCTGATTGTCTGGATCACTGTTATGTTAGGAAAATTGTACCCAAACCTGAGGAAATGGAGCCAAAGCCCAGCCACACGTGCAGAGGGCTCCTGCTTCATTCTCCCCAAGTCTCTTGTTATCTCCCTACTTCATTCATTTTGTTCTCCATCTACTGGTGGGGGCGGACAGAGCAGTCTTTTGCTTCCTCCCTGCCTCATTATGAACCTGCAAAGCTGAGAACCTGCAATAAAGCAAACGTGCCAGCTGAGAACAGTGGAGACTATTTGCACAGAGCAGGAATCAAAAGATAGTGATGCAAGAATCTTGCACAATTTTGAGGTTGGGAGCAGGGGTGGAAATCTTGGCCAACTCCTTCTTCACTTGCCCACCTATGGGTGCAGACGTCAGCTGAGAACTCAGCAGGGGCAATGGACTGGAACACCCAGTGTGAACTTGGCATGTGGCCCCTCCTTGCAGTGGTTGAATTCCAGCAGGCAGAGTGGTCTGAGTACAAAGGAGGGTGGATTTTGTAACTTTTGTACAACCTCCTCTGGGAGTCTGCAGGGCCACTTTTGTCTCATTCAATCACGCATGGCCTACTGATGTTCAAGGGGAGAGGGAACCACCTCCTGACCTGGGCCACAGAGAATCTGGAAGGGAACAGGGAGACCACAAGTGTTTGAGAAATGTAACCACTGCTAGAGTCACTCAACAGATGCCAAGCCATCCAGGTCTCAGGGGTACAGGGAGGACCTGGCTGTGAGCAGTTCATACTGCAAACAGGAAGAAAGAAGTGTAGCTGGTGCTATGCGTTTGTGGAGCAGGGTACACAGCAATTATTTTCTTAAACAAAAAGTTCAAGGAGCGTGGATTATGTGCTGCGCACCTTCTGGGTGCCTAGGATTAATCCTCTGTCACTTATGAGTCAGGTACAGTAAGTCCCCGAGTTACAAACACTGGAGTTGGAAACTTTCACAGATATGAACAGAACTCATACTGCAAACATTAGTAGATGGGAACAAGTCACAGAATTAGCTCTCATTATTCCAGTTGTACTGTACTGCACTATCATTTTAAGGCAACTGTAAGAATAGAAGTAATTTACAGTATCTGTGCGCGTGTGCCTGGTTTTTTTATGCTTCACATTGTATATTTGTGTCAAGGGATTATAAGATTCACATTGTCAAACTTATGAATGAATCCAGTTTGTGAATGTTTTCCCAGAAGGGGGCTCATTAGTAAGTCAGGGACTAACTGTACGACTAATTATACCCATTCTACACTGGAAGCAATGAAGACACAGCGAGGTCACACAGCCCAAGGTCACACAGCAGGAACATGTCAGTGCTGGGACTCAGACCAGGTGATCCAGTGAGGGTGTCTGAGCTGCTGACCACTGCACTGTCATCTCAGATGCTTCTCAAGTGAGCAGCTCCTTTCGTAGAACCAAACATCATCTTCACAAGGGATCGGTGTGACTGTGCTGTGCACCCTCAGATTGAGAAGGGCACTGCCAGAGTCTCTTGGGGCCATGCCCGAGTCCTGTTTTCTCTGCTGGGTAGAGGGGTGCCCTGAGTATCACAGCTCAGCTTCGGGTCCTGCCCTCATGCTCTCATCCAGGGCTGATTCCAGAGGGTGGCGGTTGGTGGCTTGAGGATGCTCTGGGTGTAGACTGCTTCACAGAAGCGAAAAGGACACATCTCCTTGGGGAGCAGGGATCCCTGCGAAGTGTGTGAGGTGGAGGGGATGGTATTTGCCATGGAGCAGATCATGCATGTTCTAAGGGACAGGGCAGGTATCTGTGTGAGAGCCTGGCTCCAAAACCAAGATCCCTCCTCTCCTGACAGATGGCGCAAAGCTACTTCTACCTCTGCTGCCCGCCCCCACCCATTTCCTTCATGAATCCAGAGAAGCTATGGGAAGCACCCAGCACTACCCTGCCACTTAGGCATCACTCGAGCATGCTCTCTGCCTTGTTCTGGCTCCTTGTTGATGCCCCAAAGTAGACCATGTGTCCCAAGGAATCTGTTCAACAACGCATAGAAGTGGGAGATTTTCACCTCCCTGTTTCTGGACACTCTAGCTCCACTAATCAGTCCCACATTAGCCTATTCTTTTTAGACCTAAGTGCTCAGTAGGTTTCATCAGCTAAAATCCAATGTGGCAGCTGCCCTTCAGCCTCGTCCTAGCAGCTGTCATCATGATCCTGAGGTACAGAGGGATCCCTCTGTACCTCAGGATCTGTCTCCCTCTACCTCCACAGAAGCCCAAGCTTCTCTGCACAGGTGGGACAGGGTCAGGCTTGGCACTTCGTCCGTCAGCCTCTGCTCCCAGGACCATCACCCGCTGAGTACGCAGTGGGAGTCAGCAGAGTCAGTGATCCTCAGTGGCGAGCAGCTGAGCAGCCTAAAGGAGCTGCTTCTCACACAGCTCCGCCTCCCAGCCCAGAAACCACCAAAGTGAGTAACACAAATCAAAAACCATTCTGAAAGTGGGCAGAGCTGGAATTCAATATCCTCCTTGGAAACCACAGTGTCACAGGCCACCCACAGGCTGTGATCCTTGAAGACCCAAGCTCACTGGGCTGCAGAGAAGGAAGTCAGTGGATCACAGGGTCAGTGTGAAGCTCCCCTTCTGGAGAACAGGGCCTCTGCTGCTGGAAGCACAGAGTCAGATCCCAGGGGACAGCAGACATCGGAGGCTGTGTGTTCACTGCGTGCTGAGTGCTTACCACAACTAAGTCAGGTGGCAAGCCCCTCTCTCCTTAAGGACTCCCTGCAACTCCTGCTGGCCACATAGTGAGGGGGTTGAGGTTGAGATCCTGTCAACCTCTTGGTGTCCATTCCTCCTATGCCCACAATACTTAAAGCCCTAGGATTTTCACCTACAGTTTGTTTGCAGTGCTGGGACTGAGCCCAGGGCCTTGCGCATGCTAGGCAATTCCTGTGCCACTGAGCCACAATCCCAGCCTGAGGCCCTGAGCTTTAACTGGACACTGGGCTGCCCATGTTAAAGGCAGTGTTGCTAGCTGCAGGGTCTTGGGCAAAGGACTTCATTTATAATGCCTCAGTTTCTCTGCTTATGTCTAAAAGTGGGATAACAACCATACCCTGGCAGAGTGGTGAAGGATTAACAGCACTTAGAATGGGGCCCGGTGCAGAGCACGTGACCTATGATATTCACTTTGAACTACTGGTCTGCAGAGAAGATAGAGGCAGCTCCTTGCTGGTGCCGCGGACTTTCTGTCTAGAGGAGGAAAGAAACCTCAGGGTTTGTGCTGTCACTGAGGCACGCTAGCCAGTCTATCCTACTCCAGTAGCCTCAGGGAACAGGGCTTCCCCTTTCCAGAATCAAACTACCATGGGAGACCTTGCACCCTCTGAGGATTACTCCACGAGAAACTCATCATACGCTGCAAATATTATAAAATTGAAAATGCGATTCATACACCTGGCCTGCGGAACATGAAACTTAGCAACACAGCAGGATTCTGTCACTTTTGTCACGTACATTTTACATGAGCTAACACCACGTAGTATCCTGGACTGGTCGGAGCCACGTCTGTCCCTGAAGCCCACCCTCTCTGGCCGCTTGGACAGGCATATGCAATACGAGGCCTGAGAGCAATTTGAGTGGCCACTAGGCGGTTATATTGGACCACTACATACCTGTGTACCCTGTGTACAGTGTTTATGCTTCTGTATTAAAAACAACCCTGTCTGTTCCCAAGGGCCACTTGAGCCTTCCCTGTATTTCCTTGGTGAAAAATTTTACATAAAATGCCTTTCATTTTAACTGTATTGTGTGTGCGTGTGTGTGTGTGTGTGTGTGTGTGTGTGTGTGGTGACTGTGGCTATATTGCAGGGACAGCAGCCACAAGTCATAGAGAGACCAAGGTTGTGCCACCAGCTGGACAAAGTACCCCACAAAGGAACTTCCCAGGCAGACCATGCATTCCTCTTTGAAAGGGCAGCAGATGGAGTTTTGTGCTCATCTGAAGAGGGGTGAGGGGCAGTTGAGAGTGGGAGCTGCGCCTTGCACAGGAAGCAATTTACACTGAGTGAGGTGAGGGGGTCCTGCCCCCAGTGCCAGTTCATTAGTCAAGGTCTTGTCCTCCAGGCCCCATTATGCAAGGTTTTTGTACTGATTCCAACTGTTTGGTTAAGTTTGGCTACTGGTGA
This sequence comes from Cuniculus paca, assembly GCA_004365215.1. Lineage (NCBI taxonomy): Eukaryota > Metazoa > Chordata > Mammalia > Rodentia > Cuniculidae > Cuniculus > Cuniculus paca. The sequence continues at coordinate 2,661 of RJWT010036782.1, read as the reverse complement.
TTTGTCCTTTGTGGCCTTCTGTACGACGGTGGTGGAGGGGGTGAAGCACCCTCATCCCTGCCTGCTGAGAGACCAGAGTCCTCCTGAGGGTGCAGCCAACCAGGTGGGTCCCATCTGCTGCTCAGAACCAAGGAAAGGACTCAGCTGGAGGCAAGGGCCTTCTGGTCAAGCTCCAAGGACTCCCTCCCTACTTCTCCTAGCTGCCTCTCATTCCACTTCTGGCAGCAGCAACCCAGATATGGGGGCAGGAGAGGGCGCTTGCAATCTGTGGTCACACAGCAAACATTTGTGCCCTGATCAAGAGCCAGGAGCCTAAACGGCGTGGCCAAGAATCCAGCCACCTAGTCCAGGGTGGTGCACATGCTCCCCGAAAAAGCACAAGTCCCCTTAGATGTAGTTTAAAATGCAGATTCCCATGTAGTAGGTCTGCAGGAGCACCTGAGATTCTGCACGGCTCACCAGTTCCCTGGGGATGCCGCCCCCTGAGCATCACACGCTGAGGGAGCAAGTTCTTGATGGGATCACGTGGGTGCATAGCTGGGCTACCTTATGCTGCCTGGTGGCTGGCAAATCTCTTGTCCTGAGGGACTTAGCTCCTGCACACCCATCCCTCATGCCAAGTACCCCATCTGCCTCCCCTCCCACTTGGCACAAGATCAACTGGCTTCCTGACTCTGCCATGACCCCCCAGATTCTGTACACACCTTCTCCCCTCTTGACGACATGGGGATATTTCCTGGGTTCACCAAGATATCAAGATGCCCATGTCTGAGACATTTTCTCCAAGCCCATGCCAGGTGTCTTCTTCAGCACCCTCAGGGGATTCACGACGGACCCTCTGGGAGTAGATGTGGATGTCAGGACCTGCCCACCCAAATAGAACCAGTGCTGTCTTTTCCCACTCCCCTGGGCAAGGATGCCCAGTTTCAGAAAATTCAAAATGTCTCCAAACACACTAATAAAACAGCCAGTCATGTGTGCCACCAGTACAGTGCTTTATTTCAGTGATGCAAGGCGAGGGGAGAGCCCTCACTGAGGAAGTTCTGGTCAGTTGGTGGAAGCCAGCAGGAGGTCACCAGAGCAGCCTTCCCAGAGGGCTTGGGTTACAGCAGGTTGCAAAGCCGAGGAGAGAGGTTAAGGCTACAGCAATAACAGGGCCATGCAGGTCATCTTACTACAGTGCTCAGCAGTGTAATAGGGTTGCACAGAGGATGGGAGGGTGATTGAAAGCCATATGCAGTGTGGGCCTTTGCTGAGGGCTCAGTCAGCTCAGGACCCCCACCCTGCCAGGAGGAGTGGAGCTGGAGGTTTTCCTGCTGTTACAATGAGCGGAATCCTGCGCTTGGAGGTCAGGACTCCAGAAGCTGGTGAAGGGCATGGAAGATGAGCAGGAAGAGACTCAGACAATGGTACACTGGGCCAGGAGGCCCACCTAGACCTTCACTGCAGTAAACTCAAGATCGCCAGACACTTCCAGTTGATTGATGGCTGGGAGGTCCCTATTCCAGCAGGTGTTGGCCGTCCACAGTGACACTGTAGCAGTGGGCTGTGCATACGATCTGTGCCTGGGCAGAGACCTTGGCATTCACACTCCATGCAGAAAGCCCTCAGCCCTCACTGTGCGCTCAGGGTCCCTCCTTCTGCACCTTCTTCCTCTCCCCCAAGCAGCCCCTCACCCTCCCTGAAGGACCTGCTCCTCCCTAAACACCCTGTGCTCTCCTCCCCGGTACCTAACACCCACAGTTCCCAACCTGCAATGCTGCTCTCAGCCTGCATCTCTGCCCTGTGTATAACTGCCAGGCCCTCAAAATCCAGCCCCTGTCACAAGCCTTCCATGTCCCCACCTGACCCCTGCCAGGGACCAACTGCCTCCTCAGGCCACCAGGAGCAGCAGTGCTGGCTTGTGCCATCTGTGTCCCCCATGTTCAAGCCTGGACTCTGCAACCGCAGCAGCAGCCTCCTGACTCATCCTTTCCAGCCCAGGACCTTGTCCAGGAGGCAGTCAACATACAAACAAAAATGATCACAATTCCATCACACTCGTGTGCAGGGCACTGTCCTAGCATGCAGAGACTACCTGGGCCCATTCCCACAACTCTTGGAGACAACTGAATGTTCAGCCCCATTTTTTGATGAGGAAATGGAGCTGTAAAGACCCAATGACTGTCCCTGGCTGAAGGGCACTTCCCCAAGGTCACACAGCTACCTATAAATCAAAGATAGTGTTCCTTGTGCTACGCTTTTTTTACGCTTTTTTGACAAAGGGCCTAAATCACTAAACTGCCCAGGCTGGGGCCCTTCTGTTCCATGTGCTGCTGTTACAGGTGTACAAGCCTCTGCACCTGGCTTTAACTTTTGTAAGCTCTGTAGGAAATCTAAATGCGTAATCAGGGTGGAGAAGGTCTACTCGGGGTGGAGAAGGTCTACTGCAGCCACACCCCACACCTCTCACCCTCAGTCTGCAGTGCAGCTATGGACAGGCCCCTCCCACCTCTGCACATCTGCCTGCAAGTGGGGGGTTCCTCCACCTCCAGCACTGTTTGCCTTTCTGCTCCAAGCATGTCCTTATCTGTTCTGATTGGCTCAAGTCTCAGTCTCCCTGCTCGTCCTCACCTAGATTGCAGCCCCATGGGGTAGGACCTGCTCTCTCTGTTCCTGACT